>PVJD01011671.1:0-44729 GCA_004026545.1 Mormoops blainvillei | reverse complement strand
GGGAGCCCGTCATCTGAGCATGAAGCTGGAATGCAGAAGATTGTGACTCTGTTTTATTCAGTCATGACCCCACTTCTTAATCCTGTGATATATAGTCTTAGGAACAAAGATATAAAAAAGGCCCTGCAGAAATTTCTGGGAATATAAAAAGTGTTCATCAACAAGGCTCTTGGACAATTATAAGGCAAGATAGTAATAAGCTAGGAAAATTCTTGGGCAAGTGGAATTGGGAAACTGGAACAAGAGAATTAAACAAGGCCAAACAATTTGAAAAACTTACAGCCAGCTGGTGAATCGCAAGACCTTATCTCCCCTAAGCAAGATCACTTGAGAGCAAATGCTTTATACCACTCCTCCCTAACCAGAGAATATATAGCTTAAGTCATTCTGGTTGGGGAGGTGGAAAACAGAAACCCAATTAATACCATTTGTACCAACTAAATCCAAAGGCAGATAAAGTCAGAAAAACAAATAACAAAAACCCCATTAGAGCCAGACAGATACAAGATAAAAGTAAAACAATAAAGCAGACCAAAGAATAATCCCACACTCCTCTATATGCTCATTTTGATGCAGCAGCATATTAAAAGTGCACCTGGAAAGCTTATGAACATTCTGAAACACTACTCTGAGATTCTCACCTGCGGAAGAGAGATTAAAAAAAATCTCAAGACAAAGACTGGGTGCAAGCTCACTCGGGAGTATGCCCATGACCCGTTTTGGGCATGAACTTTTTACTTCCTCCTAAACTCTAAGGAACCCCATGGGACACGCAACCAAAGGAGTAGTCGGCAGTGGCAGCTGGTCCTAGGCTGACCCCCTAACCCTGTCTCGAAGGCTCTCCTTCTCTGACTTCCCAGTGAGCCAACGGCAGCCGTGCCCTGCCTCTCCTTTTCCTCTGTTTCCTCCAAAGCAGAGCACCGCCTAGTCTCTCTCCTGTTGCTCCTTCTACCCTAAGCCCTTCCTTCGTTTCACTGTCCCCAGCTTTAATAAACACATTCTCAAAATCACTTAGACTCATGTTGTGAAACCTTCCCTACACGAAATCAAGAACCCACACACTACAGTCTGGCCTGAGGCAGACCCACTCCAGGCCAGTCTGTTGAGTAAGAGTATCTCATTTTTAACCCAACAGAGTGACAAAGATCAAGCAGTTTGATAGCACGATAATTGAGGACGGTGGCATGAGTTCTTTAACACTTAGTAGGTGGAAGTATAAGTTCTACAAACTGTATAGAACGATTAGGCAACTTTTATCAAAATGTAGAAGGCATATGCCCTATAACCCAGAAACTCAACTTCTAAGGTACATATCCCATAGCTATTCTCATACATGTGGAAAATGATGAAACCTCAAAAATATTCATTTGCAGAATTGTTGTAATAGCAAAATGTTGAGAAAAAATGCCAGTTTCAATGAACAGGTAACTAATTAAATAAGCTATGATTCAGTCATACAATGAAATAGCATGTCTCCAATTTTATAAAATGTGAAATCACTCCATATATACTATCTCCCAGATATATTATTGAATAAAAAGAGCAAAGTGAGTAGCTGAATGTAAATATCTTTTATGTAAATATGTAGACTAGCTCCTGAAGGAGATCCAGAAAGTGATACAACGGGTTCCTTCATGAGGAGAATTTGGTGTCGAAAGAACAAAAGTGTAAAGGAGATTTATTTTCTTCATACCCTCTTTTAAACTTTTAAAATTCTTTAACATGTACCTATATTGTTTCAAAATTAAGTAATAATACAGTTGTTATTTTTAAAAGGATATCAGTTGTTATTTTAAAAAGGATGCTCTTTTTGAATAATTTTCTAGATAAGTTTTATGATAATTAGATCTATAAAATCACTCCCCTGCTTCCCACAATTCTAGGGTTCCTCAGGAGCCTGTTCATTTACAGAAAAGTTGAAACAGGGTCTTAAGAACACCTTAACAATATTTCACTCGTACTTTTTGGTACTTTAGAGAAAATATGACAAGTCCTCTTAGGATTTGTACAAACATACTGTTCCAAACTGTAACTAGTTTATCACATTTATATTTAGATATCTTCTCTCTCCTTGTTCAATTATATATTTTTATTGTTGTTGAGCACCTACAACATCAGACATTGAACCAGGAAATAAATTTCATACAATAGCATGTAAGACATATTTTCTTCCCTCTTAAGGCTCACAGTATCATGATAAGAATGTAAAATAAAATTGCAAGCATTTGGTTTTATTAAATGGCACAAATGTAATGAGTGAGGAAAGAATAAATACTATGGGAGATCATGAGAAGCGACATGTGTGTAGCATGTATTTGTGTCATGTACAAAAGGACTCAACTCTAGCTAACTATAGGACATTGTCTTTTTGCAAGTCCACCTTGGGTTACAGAAGTGTTTCTAGAAATTCTCTGTAAACCACCACATAACTAACCATTCCTAGAATTTAGTAATGAGTTCTCTAAAAACGTATGACTATAAAATATAATGTAAATTAAAATCCAAACTGAAATACTATTTTAGTTTAATTTTATTCTTTAAATATATTTTATTGATTATGCTATTCCAGTTGTCCCATTTTTTCTCCCCTTTATTCCCCTCCACCTGCACCCCTTCCCACCAGCATTCCGCCCCTTATATGTATGACCCATGGACATAAACTAAGTTCTTTGGCTTCTCTCTTTCCTATACTATTCTTAACCTCCCCCTACTTTGTACCTACCATTTATGCTTCTTATTCCCTGTACCTTTTTCCCCATTCTCCACCCTCCCCCTCCCTGCTGATAACCATCCATGTGATCTCCATTTCTGTTTCTGCTCCTGTTCTAGTGGTATGGTCAGTTTGCTTTTGGTTTTTGGGCTTTTTTTTTTTTTAGGTTCAGTTGTTGACAGTTGTGAATCTGTTCTCATTTTACAGTTCATAGTTTTGATCATCTTTTTTTTCTTAGATAAGTTCCTTTAACATTTCATGTAATAAGGGCTTGGTGATGATGGACTCCTTTAACTTCATCTGGGAAGCACTTTACCTGCCCTTCCATTCTAAATGATAGCTTTGCTGGATAGAGTATTTTAGGATGCAGGTCCTTGCCTTTCATGACTTTGAATACTTCTTTCCAGCCCCTTCTTGCCTGTAAGATTTCTTTTGAGAAATCAACTGATAGTTTTCTGGGAACTCCTTTGTACATAACTGTCTCCTTTTCTCTTGCTGATTTTAAGACTCTCTCCTTATCTTTCATCTTGGGTATTGTAATGATGATGTGCCTTGGTGTGTGCTTCCTGGGGTCCAACTTCTTTGGGACTCTCTGAGCTTCCTGGACTTCCTGGAAGTCTATTTCCTTTGCCAGTTTGGGGAAGTTCTCCATTATTTTTTCAAATAAATGTTCAATTTATTGCTCTTACTCTTCTCCTTCTGACAACCCTATTATTCAGATGTTGGAACATTTAAAGTTGTCTCAGAGGTTCCTCAGCCTCTCCTCATATTTTTGAATTCTTTTTTCTTCATTCTGTTCTGGTTGAATGTTTATTTATTCTTTCAGCTCCAAGTTGTTGATTTGAGTCCTGGTTTTCTTCCCTTCACTGTTAGTTCTTTGTCTATTTTGCTTTATTTCACTTTGCATGACCTTCACTTTTTCCTTCGTTTTGCAACCATACTCAATCATTTCTGTGAGCATTCAGGTAACCAGTGTTTTGAACTCTGCATCTGTTAGGTTGGCTATCTCTTCATCACTTAATTCTATTTTTGAAGCTTTGATCTGTTCTTTCATTTGGACTATATATATGTGTATATATATATATATATACACAATTTTTTTTTTTTGCACCTTGGTGTGCCTATTACATTGTGAGGGGCAGACCCTTAGGTATTCACTAGGGTGGGTAACCCACATCACTGCCTTGTGGTGCCATGTGTAGGGGCAGGGTCTGAGAGGGAAAATGCCTCTTGCTTGGCTCTTGGCCAGCTCTCAGTCACTTCCCCAGCTACCCACAAGCAAATTGGGCTCTTCTGGTGCTGATTCTCAGGTGGGTGATTTTGTGTACAATCTAGGACCCTGTGGGTCTCTCAAATGAACTCTCCTGTGAGACTGATGGTTTCTCCCAGTGCTGTGAATCCCAGAGGTTTTTACCGGTAGAGATTTTGAGGCTATCTTCTCCTGCACAGGAACCCTGTGTTGCACAATCTCTCTCATTCCCTGGCTGTTCCTCCCAGTTTATCTGCAAATGTGCGACCACCTAGTCTGCCAGTAGCAGCTTTGCCACGTGTTCTCTCCACCCCCACTTCCTGTCTCTGTCTCTGCCCTTCCTATGAGTCTGGATGAATGTTTCTTCTTTAATCTTTGTAATTGGACTTCCATACAGCTTGATTTTCTGGTAGTTCTGGTTTTTTTTTTTTTTAATTTGTTGTTGTCCTTCTTTTGGTTGTGCGAGGAGACAAAGTGTATCTACCTATGTCTCCATCTTGGCCAGAAGTGAAATAATATTTTTAAACTTTAAGTAAACATGGGTTTTACCAATAGAAAGCTAAGGTACTTCAGTCTACCATCCTGCTAAGAATAAAGGAAAACACTAATTTAAAAAAATGAAATATTAACAATCTATAGAGACAATAGGAAAATCATAAGTCAAGTTTTTTCTAAAAGTCTGAGTGGTGACTACTGTGTACCCTGAGAAAGAAGATGGCTTCTAAGAAGGGCTTGTGGTGGCTAACTGGGGAAAATAAAGAAAAAACACAGCCTAGCAACCATTTCTATACAGGGACCTCTCACATAAACTGCCCCACAGGGAGAAGCCTGCACTAAGCAGCCTCTGCACTGAAAGCCTGCCTACACTATGTTTCTGCCACCTGAGTGAGCCCTTATGAAGGAGTTCCTGGAACCCTGTTTCAACCAATAGGACTGAGGCTTTCCATGCAGGAGCAGATAGACAGACAGATGCAGAGTGAAGCCGAGCAGAGCAAAGCAGACCTGAGCTGAGTTGTCTAGCTGAAGAGGGGCCCGGCCCCAGGGCTACTTCACACCCCTGCTATAGTACTACTGAACTGTTTGCACTAAATAGTTTCCTTCTTCCACACAATCCAAATTGGGGATTGCTGTTGGCCTTGAACTGGCACCAACAGCCATTGGCTGACAGCACTAAAGTTATTCAGGTTCAGAGAGAACTTGCCTATAGTTCAAATCCTTATGTTTCATGGCAAAGGCTGGCTGGGGGCATGGAGATGAGAACCCAGGGCTCACATGAAGTTGGAGCTCTTAGTGGTATTCATCCTGAGGTGAGCATGAACCAGAACTAAACCTGACACCACTCAAAAGGAAAACTGACATTTATCCCTCCCTGACAGTTTGTGGTTGTGGTTCAGCTGTTGCTTGGATTTACACATGCCATTTTTTCCAGTTTCCCCAATATATTGTCTCCTTTTGCTTCAAAGGTCTTTAAATTTCTACTAAGATTCTGCCATCCCCTTCCCTTTATCTCTACTCATGAATGGACAGACACACACACACACACACACACACACACACACGTGCACTCATACACATTTCACAATACCATGGTTCTTAACAAAATTTTAAAATATTTTAATTCTCCAGGATAGACCATATTTAGGCTACAAAACAGTCAATAATCTTTGAAAAATTGAAATCATACATGTCTTTTCCAATTACAATGTAGCGAAACAGCAGAGGGAAAATTGTAAAATCCTCAAAAAAAAAAAAGAAATTAAACTGCATGCTCTTAAACAACCAGTAAGTCAAAGAAAAAATCACAAGGCATATTATTTTTTAAATCTTGAAATAAATGAAAATGAAAACACAATATACCAAAACTTATGGAATGCAAAGAAAGTAGGGCTAATAGAAATATTTATAAGTAAATATTTAAAAAGAGGAAAGAGCTCAAGTCAAAAAACTAACTTTACACATTAAAAGACTAGAAAAAGAAGAAGAAACTAAACCCAAAGCTAGCAAAAGGAAGAAAATAATAAAGATCACAGCAGAAATAAATAAAATAGAGATTAGAAAAATCTCTATTGAAATCAAGAGCTAGGTTTTTGAAAAAAATCAATAAAATTGACAAACCTTTAAGCTAAGAAAAAAAAGAGAGAAAACTCAAATAAAGTCAGAAAGTGAGGACTTTACAGTTGATTGTGTTAGAAATAAAAATGATTATTAAAAAGTACAATGAGCAATTTGTCTTTTTAAAAAACTGGTTAAGTGAAGTAGACAAATGTATAGAAATAAACTATGAAGATGAATCATGAAGAAATAGAAAATTTCAGTGGATCTATAACCAGTAAAGAGATTTAAATCAATATCCTCAAAAAAAGAAACCAAGCTCCAGATGGCTTCACTGGTGAATTTACCAAACATTTAAGTAAAAATTAACAACAATTCTCAAAGTATTTTTTTAAGAATTGAAGAGGCAGGAATACTTCCAAGTTCATCCTATGAGGCCAGCATTACTCTGATATCAAAGCCAGACACTACAAGATAATTACACATCAATATACTTATAAATATAGGTGCAAAAATTCTCAAAAAAATACTAGCAAACCAAATTCAACAGTATATTAAAGGATTATACATCATGACCAGATGGTATATACTGAACCTTTCCTGCAAGGTTCAACATATGAAATCAATCAGTATGATACATCATATTGACAGAATAAAATAAAAATCACATGATCATCATAATTGATGCATTAAAGTCATGTGGCAAAATTCAACACTCTTTCATGATAGAAACACTCAACAAACAAAGAATTAAAGGAAACCTACCTCAGCATGATAAAAGTCACATATTAAAAATCCACAGTGAACACCACAGTCAATGATTTAAAAAACAAAAAACTGAAAGCTTTCTCTGAGATCAGGAACAAGACAAGGATGTCCAGTTTTACCACTTTTATTCAACATTATATTGATGTCCTAAGTGGAGCAATTGGGCAAGAAAAAGAAATAAAATGTATTAAATTCAAAAGGAAAAAGTAAAATCTCTGCCCACAGATGATGTGCTGTTATAGGTAGAAAAACACACAAAGAAATCTGTTATAACTTGTAAACAAATTCAGCAAAGTTATAGGATAAAAGATCAACAAACAAAAATTAGTTATATTTTTATACACTAATGATGAACCACCCAAAACAGAAACTAAGGAAACAGCTTCATTTATAAAAGCATCAAAAAGAATGTAACACTTAGGAATAAACTTAACCAAGGAAGCAAAAGACTTGTGCACTGAAAACAACAAAATGTTGCTGAAAAATTAAAGACGAACAAATGAAAAGACACCCCACATTCATGGACTGTAAGACTTAATATTGTTAAGATGTCGAGGAGCATTTGAGATCTTGCTCCGCAACCTTTGTCATCAGATTGACTCAAATAAACTTTAAAAAAAAAATGTTAATACTACCCAATGTGACATACAGATTCACTGCAACCCCTAATCCAGTAATGTTTTTTAAAGAAATTAAAAACCCATCCTAAAATTCATATGGAATTTCAGAGGACCCCAAAACACAAAAACAATTTTGAAAAGGAGGAACAAAGTTAGAAGCCTCACGCTTTCTGATTTCAAAACTTACTACAAAGCCACAGTAATCAAAACAATGTGGTACCAGTATAAATACAGACATGCAGACCAGCAGTATAGAATACAGATCCCAAAACTAAACCATGACGCATATAAACCACTCCACCTCAAAAAAGGAAGAAAATTCTGACACAGGCTACAACATAAATGAACCTTGAAGAGATTATAGTAGGTGAAATAAGTCGGTCACAAAAGGACAAATTTTGTGTGATTCTACTTATATGAAGTACCTAAAGTAGTAAATTGTAGAGATAGAAAGTAGCATAGTGATTGCTGAGGGCTGGGGTAGGATGGAATGGGAAGTTACTGTTTAATGCGTATGGAGTTTCATTTTGGAATGATGAAAAATTTCTGAAAGTGAATGGTGGTAATTGTTGCACAACAATGTGAATGTACTTAATGCCATAGAACTGTACACTTAAAAATGGTTATAATGATGATTTTTATGTTAGGCAGAAAACACAAATAATATATATTTTAAACCATTAAAAGGGTAATAGAGGAAAATGAAATAATAAAAACACTTGAGTGATCCAAAATAAAATTATAAAGAAATAAGAAAACAAAGAAGAGACACAACAAATAGAAAAGAAATAATTTGTTAGAATTCAGGATTGGAAGCAAAAATTGACGGATGGGAAGTACATGAAGGAAACATACTCCTAGACTGCATAAACAATCTACAAGTACATTGTGAACATTATATTTCACAGTAAAAAAGACCTTTCCTGAAAAAAAAAAAGGAAATTATTTGGAAATCCTCACAGACACCTCACTATGGTCTTTAAGACAGAGCCAATCTAATAGCCTAAACCATATGAAAACTATGGGTGAGGAAAGGATGTTACACCAAGGAATCTTGAAGGAGTCATAAACCTGCCAAAGGAGAAACTGAAGACTTCCCAATGATTTCTAAAATAAAATTTTAATTGTACCCTTGCAAGTCTCAACAATATTCCCTTCTCCTTTATTTACCTGCACCCTCTTTTAGAAATCTCCTTATGAGGTTCATGCCCCATTTCTTTAAGCTACCTTGTAGAAACCAGTATATAAAACTCACCTGTTGAATCTTCTCTGCTGGGTGAGATAAGTGATATATCTGGGTGCTGGGGGTGATTGAGATCTCACATATAGTCCTTGGTGAAAATATCAATAGGCCAAAGGAGGGCTACACCTCAAGGACTGATTCATTATAGGGCTGAACTTCTGTATCGCTGGCTGTTATACTGCCCACAGAAGTACCCTGCTGATGTGTTTCTTTTGAGGACTTCAGGGAGTGAGGAAAGGGAGTTTTAGCTATTTAACTTTGTATATCCCGGCTTTCTCAGGGTCAGGCCCCTGGGTTTTGATTCCATGTAAAAGAAAGAGAGTCATTAATGAGGAGATACAGGCTCAGTGTTTATTCCCAGTTTTGCCTACACTAAGCCCTATGATGAAGGGTAAGTAATTTTTCTCCCTGTCTAGTCATCACTGCAGTTTTTCTAAGACAAATGAATGCTAGCTCCAGTGGGAAATCATTTATATTAACATGTTTTTGCAAATTTTTGTGGGTTTTTGTTTCTGGGTATTCATTTTTATCCACAGTATCTTCAGTAATATAACAATGTTATGTTATATGAATTGTGGACCCCAGTGTCCATTTACTCAGATCTCCCTCAGCAAAGGAAACAAAGGAAAAAAATAAACAAATGGGGCTACATCAAACTAAAAGGCTTTTGCACTGTGAAAGAAACCATCATCAAAATGTAATGACAACACAATGAATGAGAGAGTATATTTGCCAATGATATATCTGATAAGAATTTAATTTTGAAAATATATAAAGAATTTACACAAAACCAGGAGGACAAACAATCCAATCCAAACAATCCAATTAAAAAGACCTGAACAGACACTTCTCCAAAAAGGACATACAGATAGCCCATAGACACATGAAAAGATGCTCAACATCACTAATCATCAAAGAGATGCAAATTAAAACAACAATGATATATCACCTCACATTTTTCAGAATGGCTAACATCAATAAATCAACAAACAAAAAGTGCTGGCAAGGTTGTGGAGAGAAGGGGACCCTTGTGCACTATGGGTGGGACTACAGACTGATGCAGTCACTGTGGAAAACAATATGGAGTTTCCTCAAAAAATTAAAAATGGAACCACCTTCTAACCCAGCAATCCCACATCTTGGAATATATCTGAAAAAACATTAAACACTAATTCAAAAGAATATATGCATCCCTATGTTCATAGCAGTGTTATTTACAATAGCCAATATCTTGAAACAGCCCAAGTGCTCATCAGTAGATGAGTGGATTAAAAAGTTGTGGTTCATTTACACAATGGAATACTTACTACTCAGATATTTAAGGAAAAAAAAGCTTCTGGTCAAGATGACGATGTAGGCAGACATGGTTCGCCTCCTCGCATAACCACATCAAAATTACAACTAAAATATAGAACAACCATCACTCAGGAATGGCAGAAATTGAGTTGAATGGAAGTCTGACAACTACGAAATTGAAGTAACCACATCAATCCAGACTGGTAGGACGGGTGCGGATGCAGAATGGTTTGGACCCACACCAACGTGGATAAAAATTTGGGAGGGATATCTTGAGAGCGAGGAGTCCTGGACCCACACAAGACCCCCTAGCCCAGGATTCCAGTGCCAAGAAGATAAGTGCCCACAACTTCTGGCTGTGAAAACCAGTGGGGATTGAGTGGGCTGCTGGACCCCTAAGTGGTTTTCCTTAAAGAACCCACACATGCACTCACCTGCTCAGACTTGCTCCCTCTCAGCTCCTGCACTGGGGTGGCAGCTTGAAGGGCACCAGCGGCATGTAGGGAGAGATTGACTTGTCTGGCATCAAAGCAAGCAGAGGCCATTGTCCCTTGGCTCAGCAGCCCCCAACAGAGCCAGTAGGCTAATGCCATAACTGAGACTCCATTAACCTGGCTAACACTGTGTGACACACCCTGGAGATCCTGAGAGACCCGCCCCACTCCACTTATGGGCCCACTCAAGCTACTTTTCCATATGAATGGCTGGTCTTGGCTCATTCTGCACAACTTCCTTAATCCTATCAAACAAGCAACAGCTGGCTTCAGTGAGACCTAGTGGCAGCCAGATTAGAGTCTCAGCTAGGTTTCACCTGGGAATCTCCAAGCCCAGCACAACTAGCAGCCATCACAGACTGCTTTAGAGCTCAGTCAGTGTGCCCTGGGCAAAACACAGGTAGGGGCTGACCTTGGCCTGCACTACCTGGGAAACCACAGGATCAACACACCCAGTGGAGAGCTACAGATCATGTCAAAGCACCACTACTCTGCCCCTGCACAGCTGATCCTCCACAGAGGGTGGAGGTTGGTGGTCAGTGGTCACAGTAAGTCCTTGCAGCTGACTGGCCTGGGTAAATCACTTCCATTGACCTGCCAATAGTAATCAAGGCTCAACTACAAGAGGAGGGGGTACTTAGCCCACACAAAGGGGGCACCTCAAGTACCCAGCTTGGATGATAGGGGAGGCTGTGCCACTGGATCCTACAGGAGACCTACTACACTAGGCCACATGACCGAGACATGGAGCCAAAGAGGCTCTACCCAATACACAGAAACAAACACAAGGAGGCTGCCAAAATGAGGAGACAACGAAACATGGTCCAATGAAAGAACAGATCAAAACTCCAGAAAAAGAGCTAAACAAAATGGAGATAAGCAATCTATCAGATGCAGAGTTCCAAACACCATTTATAAGGATGGTCAAGGAACTTAGTGAGGACCTCAGCAGCATAAAACAAACCCAGTCAGAAAGGAAGGATACACTAATTGAAATAATGAGCAACTTACAGAGAAACAACTGTAGAATGGATGAAGCTGAGAATGAAATCAGTGATTTGGAACATAAGGAAGCAAAAAAACAACCACACAAAACAAGAAGAAAGAAGAATCCAAAAAAATGAAGATAGTATAAACAGCCTCTGGGGCAACTTTAAGAGGTCCAGCATTCACCTCATGGGTGCCAGAAGGAGAAGAGAAAGAGCAAGAAATTGGAATGCTATCTCAAAAAAAATAGTGAAAGAAAACTTCCCTAATTGGGTGAAAGAAATAGAGATGCAAGTCCAGGGAGTGCAGAGAACCCCAATTATGATGAATGAAAAGAGGCCCACTCCAAGGCACACCATTATTAAAAGGCCAAAGGTTAAATAGAAAGAGAGACTTTTAAAAGCAAGAGGAAAAAAGTTAGTTACTGGCAGGTTGCCAGATGGGAGAGGGGAGGGGAATGGGTGAAGAGGTGAGGGGATTAAGAAGTACAAATAAGTAGTTACAGAATAGTCTTGGGGATGTAAAGTACAGCATAGGAAATGGAATAGCCAAAGAACTTATATGCATGGCCCATGGACATGAACAATGGTGAGGGGATTGCCTGAAGGAGTAGGGATCCCTGGGTGGAGGAGGGCAAAAGGGGAAAAATCAGGACAGCTGTAATAGCATAATCAATAAAATGTAATTTTTTCAAAACGGAAATCTTACCTTTTGCAACAGCATGGATGGACCTGGAGATGATTCTGTTAAGTGAAATAAACCAGTCAGAGAAAGACAAATATCCTAAGATTTCATTTATATGTGGAATCTATATGTAGAATCTAATGAATAAAATAGAAAGAGGCATCCATCAGACTGATTGCTGACAGAGGGGAGAGGGGATGAGGGACTGGATGAAAGGTGAAAAGATTTAACGCAAAAACATATATACATAACACATTGACACAGACAACAAAGTGGTGACAGTGGTGATAGCCAGAAAGAAAGGAGAGTGGGGGCTAGGTGGAACAAGGCAAAAGAGGGGAAAATGGAGAGGAAAGAGACTTTGGGGTGAGACTTTTGGGGTGATGGGTGCATGATGCAATGTGCAGATGATGTTTTGAGTTATATACTTGAAACCTGTATGGTTTTGTGAACTAGTGTCACCCTAAATAAATTCAGTGTTGTTTTTTTTTTTTAAGTCCTTTTAGCAGCTGGCCAGAAGGCTTTTTCCACCTGCGGATCGTATCTGACAGTGATGTGCTTATTCTTCAGGGCTCTTTTGGCAATGTATGTGAGCCCCACAGCTGATAACCTAGCTGAAATTCAGAAGATTATGACTTTGTCCCATTCCATGATAACTCCCTTCTTAAACCCCGTGATTTACAGTTTACAAAACAAGATGACAGCTGTCCTGAAGAAAGTCCTGAGGACAGAATGAGCATATGCTAATCTACATAAAACCAAAGCAAACCATTGTCCAGGCATCAAAGACTAATAAAAAAAGACTTGATTTACTACTGCTGATTCTCCAATGCACACTTTAAATAAGGTACTTCTCAGGGGGGTCCCCCAAAATTTTATTCTTCAGCTAAGCTAGCAGTGCTAAACTATAGTTGATTCATATTACATTCTAATTGTAACAACAATATTTTCAACATGGGTAACTCCAGTAGATAGTGATACAAGGGTATATATCGGTGTTATTTCATTTTGTTTTAGTTCTGATTTCTGGGGATTGGGGTGGAATGGAGAACAAGAGCAGTTATCCCAGGAGAATCATCATTGGTGTACTCAAGGCAGTAGAAAGGGATGAAGTGAGATCTCAAACCATCTGTGAAGTTCATTTATCTATCTATCTTCTGTATTCCACAGTCAACTAAAATTTCACTGCAGCACAAATGTCAAAAGGTCTTGGACGTTGTGAAGTCAAATGGCCAGGTGGAAGTTAAAGCTTGTGAGGCCTGGCTTTAGGTCAAAACCGTGAATTGGAATTACATTTCTCTTCTTTATGCTGAGAATGTCCTGGCTTATAAGTAGAGTAAGTCAATTTTCATGTCTCATGTATCTGGTTACTGTCTTGAAAAGCCCAAAATACCTTATTCATTTATGTCAAATAGTTTGCTATCACTCTACCACCATTCAGGCCCACAGCATATAGTTGGGTACATTGTGAAACACACAGTTGAAGGAAGTCCCATTCACATAGAAATTTGACTGTACACATGCATGTGGTAGTCTTGATTGCTTTTATAATGTTCTGAAAGGGGAGGTATTTTATTTTTCATGCTTGTCATTGTACCCAAGAACTGAGCACACTGCTAGGAACATAATGATGAATAAACATTTGTGAAATGCCAAAATTAATATTCAACTTTTTTATTGCAAACCCAGTAATCATACCTTCCAATCAAAAATGATGGCATATGTTCTGACAAATATAGGTATAATTTATGGGAAATATATTGAAATTACAACTCTCCTAGAAATTTTGATACTGGTCATCATAATTATAGTCCATTGAACTAAATTGCTTGGATAAAATTCTGATTTTTATAAAAATCATGTTTATTAGAAAGAGGATTTTTCATCATTTCAAAATTATTGTAAATTAATATAAATATCTAAAGTACCTTGACAATAAATCATTTATCCTCTGGAATTGCTCCAGTTTAATCAAATACTGAGAAGAAGCAGGCCTCTGGTTCTCCACAGATTGTATAAATGGCACAAGGATACAGTTTTGTGAGTATCTTAACAGTGATATTAATAAATAATATGGTTTGTCAATTATCCCACTTTTATAATAAATATATTACTATATTTTAAATATTGATGGTAGCTTACCTAGCCAAATACTTTGAACTTTAACCCAGAAACTTTAGGACTCAGAAATAAGCCTGAACCAATAGTTTTAGGAAGGTTGCTAGCAAAATATCTGAGTTTATATAGTCTTGTCTCAACTCCTAAATCAGTCAATAGAGAAAGATCTTTTTGGTCTCAGCATGTTCTAAGGCCACCCTTCTATTACTTAGTTTAGGTAAAAGCAAGATGATGAATGGATAAGTTGTGGTGTTTAGGGTTTTATTCCTAGCAAAAATGAAGGCTCGTGTTTTTTATTTTTAACTCTCACCAAGAATATATTTGTTGATTTTGGAGAAAAGAGATAGAGAAAGGGTTGGAGGATGGAGAGAGAGAGGGAAAGAAACATCATTGTGAGAGAGAAACATCAATTGGCTACCTCCTGTATGCACCCCAACTGGGGATCGAATCTGCAGCCTAGGTATGTGTGCTGAGTGGGCAACAAAGCCACAACCTCTTGGTATACAGAGCAATGCTGCAACCAACTGGACAACCCAGCCAGGGCAAGGCACACGATTTTAGATACTGGAAAAATGGACATACCTAGCTGCAAGGTACCCCAAGAGCTCAACCATTATGTAGAATAGTGCAGCTTAGGGGGAAACAAGCCACAGAAAAATGATGGCCTCCAAAAGAAATCACATATAGGGGACCCAGTAGCTGTCATCAGTTATTGGAAAGAGGAGTTAGACTTCTTTTGTGTAGCTTCAACAAAGAGGAGTCCAGGATCAATATGTATAAATAATAAAGGAGACATGTTTCTCAACTTAAAGAAGTACTTTCAGAGAACCAGAACTCCTCAAGAGGGGGAATGGCATGAATTGTTCAGCAAATACAGATGCTGTGTAGTGGGAACTAGACAGATGGTTTTCAAACCATTTTACAGATGCCTAAGAGTTCTGCAACCCCTCCCTGAGGGCAGCAAAAGCAAGGAGGCCTGACTCCCACCCACAGTTCCATTTTGATCTGATTTTTATTGGACTTCTACCTATGAAACTCTAAAGAGGCAAATTAAGGAGGCTGTTTTCACTTCAGATTTATATTCAATTTTGTTTCAAAGTAAAAGCATGTATCCAAAGTTTATATTTGTATATAGGATATCAAAGGGGTAGTGATTTTAACATGAAAGAGGAAACACTACTGAGACTCCGGACTACAGGAGCTTTTTAACTGAAGTGGGGATTGCTCCCCACCAGTCTCCAAATGGGCCCGTGTATCTGGGAGTTCCTGACTTTGCACATTTAAGGAAGTCCCTTAAATCTCTCTAAATTCAGTTTTACAATCTGTAAAAGAGAAGGATAAGGCATACCTCCCTATAGTTCAAGGGGTCATTAGGAAGACCAAATGAGATAATGTATATAAAAATGCTTTGTACATTTTCAAGCAATTTATTAGTAAAACCTACAAATGTTCCTCTTCATTCCTTGGTTACTTCTCTTTCTCTAACAGCTTTGGGATCCCAGAACACAACAATGCATTTTGTGACTGAGTTTGTCCTTCCAGGTTTCCCTGATCCAAGGGAAGTGCAGAACTTCTCCTTCGCATTAATCCTGGTAGTCTATTCCCTGACCCTGCTAGGTGGGGAACGGGGCTATTGTCTGTGCAGCGAAGTGGGGCAAGCGGTTTCACATACCCATGTACACCTTCCTGGGAAACGTTGCCTTCCTAGAGATCTGGTACACTTCCTCCATTGTTCCAAACGTGCTAGTCAACATCCTCCCTTGTACCAAGACCATCTCCTTCACTGGCTGCCTCCTCCAATTATATTTACTTTTTCACTGGTCACAACAGTGTTTCTTCTTATCAGTGTGGCATATGATTGCTACCTAGCCATCTGTCACCCACTACATGACTGGAAAAGTTCTGTGTGATCTGGGTCTGTGTTTGGTGGTTGACTGGGTTTCTCGGCTATCCAGTCCCCATTGCCCTCATCTCCCAATATCACTGGCCACTTTGTGTATGACCCAGGCCCGTTGTTTGCACTGGCCTGCATCCCTGCTCCTTCCACTGACCTTATCTGCTACATCCTCAACTCAATGATTATCTTTGGGCCCCTCCTTGCCATTCTGGGATCTTACACACTGTGATTCAGAGTTGAGCCTCGTGTTCCCTCTGGTACTGGTCAAACAAAAGCTTTCTCCACATGAGGGCCCCACCTAATGGTGGTGTCTCTACTCTATGGAGCCTCTGATGGTGCATGTGAGGCCAGCGTCACGGATCTGAATGCAGGAACACAGAAGATCATCACTTCCATAAATGCAGCAGTGACTCCATTCTTAGTTTTTTAAATTAAATGTGTGACATCAGTTAAGAAAATTATAAGAAATATATGTATCATGTATATCTATGATACATGATCTGTGTATTCTGTACAGCCACTATGGAAAACAGTATGGAGACTCCTCAAAAAAAAATAAGAATAGAGTTACCACGTCACTCCACGCTTAAATCCCCTTACCTATAGTCTCCAAACGAAGACGTGAATGCCTGAAAGAAAGTCCTGGGATTCAGAATTAACCAAAACTTAGACATCTTTGAAACAGAAGGAGAATTTGCCACTTTTGACCTAAGTTATCTATAACAACAATAGAGAATGGCTTCAATAAGTTGTGTTCGGGCTCACACTTAAGTAGAGAGAGAGACTTATTTTTTACAGTTCTTTGGCAGTTCAACTCATTGATGATAAATGCTCAATAAAACATTTTAAGCATGAAAGACTTCACTTAGCAATTATATGGTGTTATTATAATATATGTTCTTTTTTTTGTGATGTATATTTCCTGGTTCAATCCTAGCTGGTGGAAGGAATCAAATGCATGTGTACCTGGAGCCTTTCAAGAGAGGGTGCCATCTTCTAAATTCGAAAAATAAATATTCTTAAAGACAATGGGTCAAGGTGCCACCAAAACAAAACAACGCACCCGGTAATGGACATTTTCCATTGTTTGAGGCCTTCACACCAAAAACAGCATATGTTTCATAGCTCTCTCACTTGGAGTACAGACTCTTCTTCCTGCCATCAAAGACTTCATTCAATGGACTGTTCCATGCAGTCTTCCCTCCTATGGATTCACTGCTTCAGCCCTGTGCTTGGCAATGATCAGCCTTGTTACTTCACTTTAAATATGATTTCTCCCAATTAGGCATCTTTACTCATAGTGCTTCCTCCCCGAATCAACTGACACAACCCCAATATTACTTGTAATATGGAATAACAATGCCCTAAACATATTTTTGTGCCTTCCATAAAGCCGTAGAGCAAAGTCTCAGAAAACAAATTCAGAGAACATTATCCCAAGAACAAAGGCTATTTTTTTGTGCCTAAACCCCATGCTGGAAAAGAAAAGCCATAAGCTGAGAGGCCAATTTACTGAAAATAAGAGGAGACCCATGTGGTTATGACCATACTGAGAATGAAATTAGGTGCTAGGAGATGGGCCTGCTGCTAGTAGGTGATGACATACAGTTTCAAACCTTTCCACCACCAAAGCATGTTTGGCAACAGTGGTCAGAAAACACGGGGCACTGGGGGACAATATTTCTTTAAAAAATCAAATATTTTATCTTAAAAATTATCACAAACTCTACCTTCTGCCCCTTCATACATACATATTTGGTATAATACAAAATTATCTTCTCTCAGTAAAATTGTCTTTCTGGAAGGCATTTAATAGGGGCTTCGTGCAACACATGGCACAAAATCACACATCACGTTTGAGAAACACAAGCTGAAGGAAACCAGGGAGTCCCCCCAGAGTTAATGTAGCACATTATTTTTAATAATCCCTATGTGCTGACTTATCATAAATATTAATGAAACCCCCAGGCAAGGAGTAAGAAGGCACCTAGGAAAAGCATGGAAAGTTATAGCATCACATGAAGAGATACCTGAGAGTTATAAACAACGACTAAAATGGTATATATATAGTACATAGTTCCAACATACCCTACTGGAAGTAGGCCACTAGAATCTTGTGGTGCAAGGGAAGGAAAATAAGCCATGCATAAAGCTCTCACACAGGGCTTCCACATTAAAGCCAGTGAAAGAGCATCTCTGTGGCCTCCCTGTAAAGCCTCATAGCACCTAGGAGTCATTTTTTCTGACAGGCACTGCTGCTATTACACATCACAGGTGGGTCTCTTCCCCTATACTTTGCTCATTCAATATGCTCAAGAGATTAAATATCAAAAATTTGGTTTCTCTTTCAACTCAAAAAACAAAACAAAACAAAAAAGCTTCTCAGAGTATTTAGAGCACCATGGAACTCACGGTCTCCAAAATAAGTGTACCAGATGACACCAAAGTCATCCACAGGTCTTCCCCTTCTCAGAAAGCGGCAGGGGCACCAGGAATGGTATGACTTCTAAAGATATTTTGAATAAAACAGTGTGGAACTAGCTATACACTGGGACTGGAACCAGAAGAAAATAAGGATTTTTTTTTTTTAATTTTGTCCCCTCTTTGTCCATTCCATTACTCATCTACAACTTCACAAGATATGGAATTTTAAAAATTAAGGGTAAAATCAAATCAGTGTGTATGAGAACTAAGATTCACACAGAATTTAGTGACTATATTAGGACTTGCTTCTTACAATCATGTTGGAAATTATCTGTGAAATTCATTTACCATGCTTTTGCTATTAGTTGACTAATAGTTTTTCTGTGATGGTTTTTGTTTGATTTTACTAATAGAGTAGGCTGCAGCTCAAACACATGGAGCTAAGTCTTGCACATTTTGATTTTGAATCAAAGTCTGTGAATCCAAGTTCAAGTCATTGTTGTTGGTGCTCCAGAGGTTAAGTGGCTGCTCTCTGCATCATTGCTTTGCTGTCTTTTTTTTCTATTGTTGTTCAACTACAATTGTCCCCATTTTCCCCTCATTACTCTCCCCTGCCCTACCCACCCCCACATCCCACATTCAATCCTCCCACCACCCCCCACCTGTCTTTGTCTATGGGTCCTTTATACATATTCTTTAACGACCCTTCCCTCCTTTCCCCCCGTTATTCCCCTCCCCCTCACCCCTGTTACTGTCAGTTTGTTCTTTATTTCCATGTCTCCGGTTCTATTTAGCTCGCTTGTTTGTTTTCGTTGATTAGGTTCCACTTACAGGTGAGATCAAATGGTATGAGGAGAGGTTTCTTGTTTGGAAAGCACAGAGTTCCCATAGTGGCAAATCATTTTTTCACGATGTCTCACTGAAACAATCATCAATGCAAGTTAGTTTAGGTCTTCATAATCAGTTTTAAAATTTTTTTAAAACTTATTCTCATCTTTCAGGTTCTTTCTCTTCTTGGTTTCTTGTTCAAAAGACTGCAACCAGCTTTGACATAATGAGTTCAGTAAGAAGGGTATGGTTGGTGTCTAGATGAGTAGGTTCATAGTACATTTCCTGCATTACTTAGTGATCCCACAATAGCTGCATCATTATAAATACATTTATCTTATTTAATATAAAATCACTGAATAGGAGGGTTTTCTTTTTCTATTTGATTATGTTTGGTGAGTACTAGTGTTCTATTTATGCCACTTCTATGAAAATTATTTTTAAGGAAAATTTTTTTCTTATCAGTCAAAAAGTTAAAAGGATCTTGTTTAAAAATTTCTGGAGATTCTAATATGTTAAAGTTATCATTGTGTTCTTTTATCTGATTTGCATTTGATTCTTAAAAAGACATCTTCCTTGGTGATAGTGGTCTAAAGGAAATAAGGGTAAATTCTGTAATATGAGTGAATAGCTATTTTTGAAACAACTTTGATTCCCTTGATTTGTGTTATTTTGAAAATGGGGGCCTATTTTTTAAATAAATGAAAGTCAAATCTTCCAAATAGTGAATTTTAAAGGAAACTTGAGGCATCAGTAAGAGGAGTTTTAGAAGAGGCTCTCTTGGTGATTTTTCTCTCCAGTACATCTCACGTTATAGTCATTTTTAATTACTTATATCTTAAATGTATATGAAGCAGGATAGATTATCAAGTGAAATTAATCATCGTGAAGTGAATAATAGTGACTTTTCATCTCTAAAAACAAAGAATTAAATACCAAGCTATAAATGAGCTATAGTGTAGTATAAGTAGCTTCAAATAAAAAATAGATATATGAAGAATTTATCTAAATAACCTTGTTAATTTTCTTCTGGTATCATTAAAAAAAAGTGATAGAAATTTAATGCTCCTAATAAAAAGAGCTCAGATGTGGGGGTAGAGGGAATCTGACATAGCGTCAAAGTTCATTCCACTTAAATCTATAAAAGGTGTCAGATCCAAATCCATTTTTAAACGATAGCATATGTGTCCTCCCATTGTGAAATGAATAACACTAATCGCTATATATGAACAGCTTTCGCTGAAAAAAAATTAGATATAAGACCAATCATTTCTGCCTCATTTAAAGATTTCTTTTTTAAATTAAATTTATTGGGGTGACATTGGTTAATAAGATTATATAAATTTCTATGACACATGATAAAATTATATAGGCTTCTATGATACATGATCTGTATATTGTATTGTGTGCCCACCACCCAAAGTCAAATCATCTTCTGTCACCATAGAGTTGGCCCCCTTTTCCCTTTACTACCCCCACACCCTTCTGTCTGGTAACCACCACACTGTTGTCTGTGTCTAACTTTCAGTTTTATATCCCACACATGACTGAAATCATACAGTTCTTAGTTTTTTCTGGCTGGCATTTTGCTTAGCATAATTCTCAAGATCCTTCCATGTTGTCACAAGTGGCAGTATTTCATCTTTTCTTATGGCTGAGTAGCATTCCAATGTATATATGTACCACATCTTCTTTATCCAATCCTCTATTGAAGGACACTTCAGTTGTTCCCATGTCTTGGTCACCATGAATAATGCTGCACTGAATAGAGTGGTGCACATCTTTGTGAATAAATGTTTTCAAGCTTTTCAGAAGGATACACAGAAGAGGAATTGCTGGGTCGTATTCCTAATTTTTGGAGGAGCCTCCATACTATTTTCCATTGTGGCTGTATCAGTTTACTTTCCCACCAGCAGTGAATGAGGGTTCCTTTTTCTCCACATATTCTCCAGCACTTGTTATTGCTTGTCTTGTTGATAAGAGCCATTCTAACAAATGTGAGGTGGTATCCCGTTGTAGTTTTGATTTGCATTTCCCTCATAGCTAGTGAAGTTGATCATCTTTTCATATATCCGTTGGTCATTTGTATGTCTCCTTGGGAGAAGTGTCTGTTCAGATCCTCTGCCCATTTCTTAATTGGATAGTTTATTTTTTTTGGTGTTGAGTTGTATTAGTTCTTTATATATCTTGGATATTAACCCCTTGTCAGAGCTGTTGGAAAATGTCTTCTCTCATTTGATCTGTTGCCTTTTTGTTTTGTTGGCAGTTTATTTTGCTGTGCAGAAGCTTTTTAGTTTAATATAGTCCAATTCATTTGTTTTTGCCTTTACTTCCCTTTAGAGTCAAATTCATAAAATCTTCTCTAAGACCAAGGTCAATAAGTGTAGTATCTCCATTTTTTTCTATGTCATGTATTGTTTCAGATCTTATTTTTAGGTCTTTTTTATCCACTTTGAATTAATTTCTGTACAAGGGGACAAATTGTAATGTATTTCATTCTTTTGTTTGTGGCTTTCCAATTTCCCCAGCACCATATACTGAAGAAGTTTTCTTTTCTCCATTGCATGTTTTTGGCTTCTTCATTGAAAATTATTTACCCATATATGTGTGGTTTTATTTCTGAGCTGTTAGTTCTGTTCCATTGGCCTGTGTGTCTGTTATTCTGCCAATACCATGCTGTTTTGATTACTATTGCTCTGAAGTATAATTTGAAGTCAGATAGTGTGACACCTCTAGCCTCATTCTTTTTCTAAGGATTGCTTTGGCTATTTGGTGTCTTTTGTGCTTCTATACAAGTCTGATGATTTTTGTTCTTTTATATATATATGTCATTGGGAGTTTGATGGGGATTGCATTAAATATGTATGTTCCTTTGGGTAATATGAACATTTTAACTATGTTGATTCTTCTAATCACAAACACAAAATATATTTTCATTTCATTATATCTTTTTCAATCTCTTTTAATAATGCTTTGTAGTTTTCAGTATATAAGTCCTTCACATCTTTTAAGTTTATTTGTAGGTATTTTATTCTTTTTTTGTTACAATTACAAAATGAATTTTTTCATTTCTTTTTATGAAATTTCATTATTAGTGTATAGGGATGCACTGGATTTTTGTACATTGATTTTATATACTGCAAATTTACTGTATTTGTTTATTGTTTCAAAGAATTTTTTGGTTGAGTCTTTAGAGTTTTCTGTATAAAGAATCATGTCGACTGCAAAAAGTGACATTTTTATTTCTTCATTTCCAATTTAGATGCCTTTTATTTCCTTCTCTTGCCTGATTGCTCTAGAGAGGACTTCTGGGACTATGTTGAAGTGCAGTGAGAATGGACATCCTTGTCCTGTTCCTGATTTTAGAGGAAAAGCTTTCAGTTTTTCACTATTGAGCATAATATTACTTGAGGGTTTGTCACATATGGCCTTTATCATGTTGGGGTACTTTCCTTCTATACCTATTTTATTGAGTGTTTTAATCATAAATGGCTATTGTATCTTAACAAATGCTTTTTCTGCATCTACTGATAAGATTATATGATTTTATCCTTTCTTTTGCCTATGTGCAGTTTTACATAGGCAAAAGACAGAGGATTTTCAGGGCCATGAGAATACTCTGTATGTTTATAATAATGATGGATATATGTCATTTCGCATTTGTCTAAAACTATGGAAAACACAACACCAAGAGTGAGCCCTAAGATAAACTGTGGACTTTGGGTGAAGGATGTATTAGGTTCATCCTTGTGGGGAAAAAAGGTACTATTCTGGACACTAATGTCCATAATGGAGGGGGGTTGTGCTATGTACACATATGTGTGGGGGCAGAGGGTATATTGGAAATATCTGTGCCTTCCTCTCAATTTTTTTTATAAATCTAAAATTGCTCTAAAAAATAGTCTTTAAAAAAAGAGAAGGAAACTATCATACATGTCAGAAAATATAGTAGATATAAATGAAACCTCCAACAAAAAACTAAAAAGGTTAATAAAATATATAATATAGGAACACACTTATGGCACATAAGAAACAAGATCTTATGAGAGACAATTTAAATAATAAACAGATCAGATCAATAAAACTTTCAATTTCAGAATAAAGCATCTTTGAGAGTCCTAGAATCCAAGGCAAACAAAGTAACAAATTATATTGTTCTAATTATATAATGAGACAATATAAATCAGAGTAAAATTTGAATAGCATTATACTCAAAAAAGAATTTACTCTTCCATTAGGTTCCCCATGATTTTATTTCAATTTTATTTTTTACAAATTTCCTATAAAATATAATACATGGCAGAAAATGCATAAAATATATATGCAAAGTATAATAAATATAATGAATAATTAATTATAAACCAAACATGTAATAGACACTTCCAAAGACAAGGAATAGGACGTTGCAAGAACTCATAAAGTCCCCTTTGTTTTTTATTATACTTATTTCTCTAACTTCTACTGTAAACATCTTTGTTTTATAATTTTATTTCCTCTACTAAAAATATAGTTACGATTTCCCCGCTTTAAAACTTCACATAATTACAAATATGTTTAACACTATATTTTTCATTTTTTTACTCTGTATACAATAAAATTTACTCTTTGAATTAACTTCAATTTGATTAGTTTTTCCTTATGTATTCTGAAGTTCTGTAGTTAGGCACATTCTACATTTAGAACTGTTATATCTTCCTGGAGAAATGACCTCTTTTGAATCATGTAATGTCCTTTATTTCTGATAATGTTCCTTATTCTGAAATCTACTTTGATATTAACAGAGCTATTCCAATTTTCTTTTGATTGTTTGTATGATTAATCTTTTTCTAGTATCTTACTTTTAATGTACATATTTTTATGTAGATTTCTTGTAGATAGCACATTGCTGAGTCTTGCTTTTCTCCCCAATTTATAATCTCAGTCTCTTTTTAATTGTTTTATTAAATTTATTGGTGTGACATTGGCTAATAAATTTATATAGACTTCAAGTGTAAAATTCTATAATATATTATCTGTATATTGCACTGTGTGTTTACCATCCAAAGTCAAATCTTCTATCATCCTATATTTGACCCTCTTTATTTTTTACTACTTCCTGTCAACTCCTTATTCCCTCTAGTAACCATCATACTATGTTATCTGTCTATGAGTTTTTGTTTTTTGTGTTTGTCTTGTTTGTTCATTTGTTTCTTTCAGTTTTCTATTCCATATATAAGTGAAATCATATAGCTTTTCATTTTTTCCATCTGACTTATTTTACTCCAGAGCCATTCATGTTGTTGCAAATGGTAGTGTTTACAATTTCAGTCTTTTAAGTGGTTTCTAGAGACCATTTAAGCTAATTTCTGATATGACTGGATTGAAACCCATTATTTTGCTAATTGCATTCTATTTTTCTCTTTAATTAATTCTTTTTCCCCCCTTTTTCTATGGTTTTTTGGTCATTCCTTATGAGCCCATTTTAACTATACCATTGACTTATTATTTGTAATTTTTTTAAATTTTTTTAAATGGTTGTCCTAGGGTTTACAGTATTTATTTAATCAGAGTCTTAATGTTTTTCTCTTTGTAGTCTCAGATTTTTCAACATGGATTTCTGTTACTTGTATAATAAAAAATAATAGAAGTTAAATGTTTTAGAAACTCAAAAAACATACAAATTCATAATATTGCATTGTATGGATATATACTGCACTGTATGGGATTTATTTAATCCAGCTCCTCTCAATGAATGTCTATTATCTTCCCTTATTTTTTTATTATGCTAAGCAATGTTGAAATCAATATTCTTATCATCACACATGTATTTTTTGAAATGTACCCACACTCGTTTGCTGTCTTTGAACATTTTTGTGGTATATGCAAAGATTAATTTTGTTTAAACTTTATGTGGTGAAATTCATCAATCATTTCTTTGACGGCTTCTAGACTTTGTTTTATGCTTTATAAGGGCCTTTTTCACTCCAATATTATGGAATAAAAATGATGTGTCCAAAATAATAATAATAATAATATTATACTATTTGTTGTGTTGTGTGACTCTTAAATTGGGTTAGAAGGAAAGCACCTCAACATAATAAAAGCCAAATACGACAAGCCCATAGTTAACATCATACACAATGATGAAAGGTAGAAAGCTTTTCCTCTAAGATCAGAAACAACAAAAGGGTGTCCACACTTACTATTTCTAGTCAACATAGTACTGGAAGTTTTAGCCAGCATAATCAGTCAAGGAAATGAAGTAAAAGGCATCAAATTAGAAAAAGAGAAGGTAAATTGTCTTTGCAGATGACATGATCAGTCCGAAAAAAATTCTGGAATTATTCACATAGAGGAAATTGTAAAGATCACAACAAAAAACTCTTAGAACTAGCAACAAATTTAGTAAAGTTGCAGGATATAAAATCAATATACAGTTGATTTGTATACACTAATTATGGAATATCCGAAAGAGAAATAAACAAATAGTCCCATTCACAACAGCATCAAAAAAAAATAAAACACTTAAGAATAAATTAAACTAAGGAGATGAAACAATAAGATTTCAATTAAATAAATTGAAGAAGACAGTAATAAATGGAAAGTTATTTCATATTTATGGATTGGAAGAACTAATATGATAAAAAATGTCCACACTATCCAAAGCCAACAAAAGAATCAATGTGACTTCCGGTCAAGATGGAGGCCTAGGCAGATATACTTTGTCTCCTCACACAACCAAAAGAAGGACAACGACAATTTTAAAAACAAAAAATAACTAGAACTGCCAGAAAACCTAACGGTATGGAAGTCCAACAACCAAGGAGCTAAAGAAGAAACATTCATTCAGACTGGCAGGAGAGGAGGAGATGGGCAGCTGGGGCAGAGAGGACATGAAGCAAACCTGCAGTTGGCAGGGGCAAACAAGGCAGCGGCTGGCAGACAGGGCGGTCCCACATCTGCGTGCGGATAAACTGGGAGGAACAACTGGGCAGTGAGAGAGACGGCACAACCCAGGGATCCAGTGCGGGAAAATAAAGCCTCAAAACTTCTCCCAGTAAAAACCTGTGGGGTTTGCAGCAGTGGGAGAAACTACCAGCCTCCCCAGAGAGCTCGTCTGAGAAACCCACGGCATCCTAGAACACACACAAACCCACTCACCTGGGAATCAGCGCCAGAAGGGCCCAATGTGCTTGTGAGTAGCAGGGGAAGCGACTGAAAGCCAGCCAAGATCCAAGGAAGTGCCATTGTTCCCTCTCAGACCCCTCCCCCACATACAGTGACACAAGGCAGTGACATGGGTTGCCACACCCTGGTGAACACCTAAGGCTCCACCCCTCACAAGGTAATAGGCACCCGAACAAAAAAAATATGGCCCAAATGAAAGAACAGATCAAAGCTTCAAAAATAGAACTAAGTGATGAGGAGATAGCCAGGCCAATAGAGGCAGAGTTCAGAACACTGATCATCTGGATACTCACAGAAATGGTTGATTATGGTTGCAAAATGGAGGAAAAAGTGAAGGCTAAGCAAAGTGAAATAAAGCAGCACATACAGGGAACCAACAGTGAAGGGAAGGAAACCGGGACTCAAACCAACGATTTGGAGCAGAAAGAAGAAAGAAACATTCAACCAGAACAGAATGAAGAAACAAGAGTTTAAAAAAGTGAGGAGACGCTGAGGAACCTCTAGGACAACTTTAAATGCTCTAACATCCAAATCATAGGGGTGCCAGAAGAAGAGTAAGATCAATAAATTGAACACTTATTTGAAAAAATAATGAAGGAGAACTTCACCAATCAGGCAACAGAAATAGACTTCCAGGAAGTCCAGGAAGCTCAGAGAGTCCCAAAGAAGCTGGGCCCAAGGAAGCACACACCGAGGCACATCATTACATTACCCAAGATGAAAGATAAGGAGAGAATCTTACAGGCAGCAAGAGAAAAGAAGACAGTTACCTACAAAGGGGTTCCCATAAGACTATAGGCTGATTTCTCAAAAGAAACCTTGGAGGCAAGAAGGGCCTGGAAGAAGTATTCAAAGTTGTGAAAGGCAAGGACCTACATCCAAGATTACTCTATCCAGCAAAGCTCTCATTTAGAATGGAAGGGCAGGTAAAGTGCTTCCCAGATAAAGTAAAGTTAAAGGAGTTCACCAAGTCCTTGTTACATGAAATATTAAAGGGACTTATTATCTAAGAAAAAGAAGATGATCAAAAATATGAACAGTAAAGTGACAACAAACTCAAAACTATCAACAACTGAACCTAAAAAAAAACAAAACCAAAAACAAATTAAGCAAACAACTAGAACAGGAGCAGAAGCACAGAAATGGAGATCACATGGAGGGTTATCAGCAGGAAGGGGGAGGGTGGAGAATGGGGGAAAAGATACAGGGAATAGGAAACATAAATGGTAGGCACAAAATAAACAGAGGGTGGTTAAGAATAGTATAGGAAAGGGAGAAGTCAAAGAACTTATTCATATGATCCATGAACATGAACTAAGGGGGGAATGCTGGTGGGAGGGGGGCTGCAGAGCAGAGGGAAATAAAGCGGAGAAAAAAAATGGGACAACTGGAATAGCATAATAAATAAAATATATTTAAAAATAAAATAAAATAAATGAATTACTTCAAAAAAATTCAATGCAATTCCTATCAAAATCCCAATAGTATTTTTCACAGATATAGAAACAACTTAAAATTTGCACGCAACCACAAAAGACCCCAAAAAGCCAAAGCAATCCTGGGAAAGAACAAAGCTGGAGGCATCCGATTTCCTGATTTCAAACTATAGTACAAACTATAGTAATCAAAACAGTATGGTACTGTCATAAAAATAGACACATGGACAAATGGAACAGAATTGAGGGCCCAGAAATAAGCCGTCACCTATATGGTCAACTAATATTTGACAAGGGAGCCAATGGGAAAATGGCATAGAGTGTCACTGAATATCAAGTTCACTTACAAACTGGCCCAGTAATCACCAGTGAAGATTTTCTCATTGATCCTCACCATCACCTCACTCCTAGTGAAATTTCATATTTAAAGAGGTGGTTTAAGAGTACCCTAGGAAGCAACCCCAATTTTTTTAGAATGATATCAAAAAGCCAATGATAAAAAATTTCTTCCCACATTTGCACTGGTTTCAAATTCCTCACTCTTTGAAAATGAAATCAGTGGAAACCAACGATTCGACTAGAATAGTTAGTGAAATGACTTCTGCACTCTTGGATTTCTTTTCACATCAATTAATGTCACTCCACATTATATCAGATCACACAAGGCAGTTCCTACCTAAAACCAACCACCTGATCATTACACTGAAAAACTCCAGGAAAATGTAGCAGATTTTATTTTAAAGTGCCTGACAGAATATAGTTTTCTGTTTCTCTGTGTTGTAGGATTTCACTTAACCTAGAGAGGAAATGTTCACAAACCTGTCTGAGTTTCAGAATTAGAGTCCTGGGCAAAACTTCCATTTATTGTACTGATCCTCACAGAAGGTGATTCCTCAATGGAACACAATCTTTGCAATAGAAAGCCTTCAAAAATTTACTCAGTATTCCCCTAGATTTTGTTTTCCTACCTCTGGCCACCCCGGAGGAACTAGATGAGGTCTGAAGACTGGAAAGAGGATGCACTCCAGGGAACACTGGAAGCAGCCACTGAGACCACTTGGGGAGAGACATGGAGTTTGGGAGTAATCCCTGAGAGGACACATAGATTAAATACAGTTTCACTAGTTAAATGTCTCAGCAAATTCCTAGCAAACAAGCGTCTGGAGCCTCCAGAAATTAAGGAAGTCCAAAGAACCACACAGAGTGCCCTCTCCTGGAGTTTTCCGCATCAGATCCACTGAGAAGGAGATGCGTTTACGTGTCAGCATCGTCGTGCCTGTCCGGCCCTCCAAGCTGGGCCAGGAAATCCAGCATGGATGAAAAAGAAAAAGGGCTAATTGTCCACATCACAACCGCTGCTGTGATACACTGCAGGGTGCTTTTTACTTTATAAATCTGATTAGTCATTATTCTTCTGTGGTAGGATAGTGTAAACATTCCATATGTGAATATAGGACACAATACTGTGTGAAAAGTCACACACCCTCTGTGAAACCTATCTGTAAAATGAATAGCCAAAATAGATCGTTTGCACCACTTTTTCCCCAAATTCTATGACTTTGATTATTAGGGACCATCGCTCTGAAAACAATCTCACTTTCCAGGAGTAGAGTTTTCCCAGGTAAGCTCTTCTCTCAAACTACCTGGGAAAACAGTATACCAAGTGAGGGACATTTGGAAGAAGATTATTTAATCAAGCTAATATTCTTGAGGTGGTTAGGCTGGTGAACTGATTGATTGGTTGTTGGATTGGTTGGTTTCTTATATTGGAAAGGAGTGTATGAAAGAGTTGGTTTGAATTGCAGCTCATGTGACAATTTATGAAAACCAAAAGGATGAGAAAGAGTATGTTTATGGGATAAAATAGTGGATATTCCATTCTAATATCTTAACCATTCCCAGCAAGTAATTTTGGAGGCTTTGGAGTGTGGAGTTATGCAAAAGTTGATGGAGTCAGTTCATTTTATCAACGGTTAAAATGAAAATTGATTACTCTGACTTTTCCATTAAGCTCCTTTGATCATCTCATGATTTACCTACACTTTCACCAAAGGCTACAGGAAAAATAGTGTTGCTGCTAATAAACCATACAGGGTATGGTGGTAGAAAAGATATAATGAGGTATGACGTTGCCAGGGTATAATGAAAAGTTTCCTGAACTGTTACTCACTTTAAGCAGACATGGTCCATTTTACATAAAGGACAGGAAGCACAGGTCCCATGAATCTGTCCCCTGGTTTAAATCTATGAGCCTGGACTTAGTTCATGACCCGCAGCAGGGAAAGTGATTTATTTATACTTCATAGCTAACAGTCTGGGAATCATTTCTTGAGCATCTTATTCAGTGAAGTGTAAAAAAAAAAAAAGCCTTTTGAATTCAACGTTGACTGGAAAACTATACTTTAGAATTTGGATCCTCAAACCTCCCTTTTTTATGCTTCTTTAGAAATGCCAACAGGGGACTAGTAACATTGAAGTTCAAATCTTGGTTTCTTCTCTGTTCTTTGCCTTTCAAATTTCTTTAGCTTCCATTTCTGACAAAGTTACGACTGGTGATCTCCAATATATAAGATAAGAAATTTGAATTTAACAAGAAAACTCAATATTGAAACTATCGTTTTTAAGACTATTATTGATGATTTTTAACATTAATAATTGCAAAATTACTCTGTTGTTTAAATGCAAAGATTTGTACATTTTGTTCAATTCTTAAATATAAATTAAAAAAAATTTTTTTTCAGTCTTGACCTGAGGACATTTTTTCATTGCTCTTAGAGAGAGAGGAAGGGAGAGAGAGAAACATTGATCATTTGCTTCCTGTACACAGCCAGACTGGGGATCAAACCCACAACCTAGGTATGTGCCCCAACCAGGAACTGAACCCACAACTATTGGTTACAGGACAATGCTCCAACCAACTGAGCCATACCAGCCAGGGCATTAAATGTAAATTCTTAAATACTACTAAAAAGTACCTGCCTGTCCAAATATTTGAAAATGTACTCTCTCCCCTTTCAGAGAACAAAATTAATTTTCCAAGCTAAAACTGCAGATAAAACCTCATTTGATCTCAGATCCCTTTGTTTCTAGCATCTAAAAATACTCACTAAATGGACTAAATCTTTGTATTGAAAGCACTGTTTTCTTTATTTTTCTAAGTAAAACCTGAATACAAAAAGTAAGACAATTCGTGCTGCATAGTATGTGTAAAAAACATGAAGATAAACACTTGCAAATAGCTAGAGATAGTCAAAAATAATATTCTCACATATCCTTTAAAGCAAATATATTTGATATGCAGGGTCTTTTGTATATTTTTTTAGGTATCACTCAGTTGGTTAGAGTGATATTTTAAAAGAAAATCTTTAAAGCAAAATTTAAGAACAGTTTTGAGTCTTGAGTGTAGTGACATTTGTGACAATTTATTCAGTTGATTAGACTATTCTGAAAAGCCACTGTTCTGGAGTAAGTTTTATATCCATGTGTAATTCAACTAATTCTGTTTGGTTGCCAAAGCTTTAACCCAATATCACACCAGCTGTTCTCAAAATATATGTTGTCTTTTTTTTTTTAACCACGTAAGCTGAATAAGAGAAAGTGGATGAGTTTCTGCATGAAGACACTTGATCAACTTTAGAAAAACAAACCAAAATCAGAAAAGGTCTTCTTAAGGATCCAAGCAAAAGAGAAATAAATTTGTCTGGTTGTACCAATGATATGGAAAATTCATGCTATATTTGGATTCTAGCAAAATAATACTAAGGTTTAGAACCACAATCAATTCAAAATAAGGTGAGGTTTATTCCCACCTGGTCTCAAAGTATCTCATACATTTTCCTGCAGAGTTCATGTTCCCTTCTCAATAAAGTCCTTGAAATATGTAGGAAGCAAAGCAACTTGGGTTTACACTCATGCCTTTTTCTTCCGTAGATTTAAGAGCCATGAACAAGTCAGCTACATACACTGTGACTGAGTTTGTTCTCCTTGGATTCCCTGGCTGCTGGGAGATACAGATTTTCCTCTTCTCATTGTTTTTGGCAATTTATATCTTGACCTTGTTGGGGAATGGAGCCATTATTTGTGCAGTGAGATGGGACCCACGACTGCATACCCCCATGTACTTTCTGCTGGGAAACTTTGCCTTCCTCGAGACCTGGTATGTTTCCTCCACTGTTCCTAACATGCTAACCAACATTCTCTCCAAAACCAAGGCCATCTCATTTTCTGGTTGCTTCCTCCAGTTCTATTTCTTCTTTTCCCTCGGCACGACAGAATGTCTTTTCCTGGCAATAATGGCTTACGATCGGTACCTGGCCATCTGCCGCCCGCTGCACTACCCCACCATCATGACTAGGAAGTTCTGTGGAATGCTGGTGTCTCTATGCTGGCTCATTGGGTTCCTTGGCTACCCAATCCCCATTTTCTTCATCTCCCAACTCCCCTTCTGTGCATCCAATATCATCGATCACTTCCTGTGTGACATGGACCCCCTGATGGCTCTGTCCTGTGCTCCAGCCCCCATTACTGAACTTATTTTCTATACTCAGAGCTCGCTTGTCCTTTTTCTGACTATTCTGTATATCCTTCGATCCTACACTCTGTTACTCAGAGCTGTTTTTCAGGTCCCCTCTGCAGCTGGCCGGAAAAAGGCCTTTTCCACCTGTGGTTCTCATTTAACTGTGGTGTCTCTTTTCTATGGGACAGTCATGGTAATGTATGTGAGCCCTACATATGGTATCCCAACTTTGATGCAGAAGATCCTCACACTGGTATATTCAATACTGACTCCTCTCTTTAATCCCCTGATCTATAGTCTTCGTAATAAGGACATGAAACTCGCTCTGAGAAATGTCCTGTTCCGCGTAAGAATTAGTCATAATTCATGAGCCAAAAATGTGCCTTACTTCCAAGTTCTAATAAATAATGTGGAGTGTATAAGTTCCTTCAAGGGTCTTCTAGACCTCGCTCTGAGGACTAAAATACCCTATGCCAACTACAAAAGCCTTAATTCACTGGACTGTAACATGCAGTGAAGCTTTTTAAAGGCTATCTTTATTGGAATGATAAAATACAATTCCTATATAAGAGAAGTTAGACTTTTGTGAAAGATTTATCATCAGTTTTAGGACAAGTCAAATGACCTTTATGAAGCACAGGTATCCCCTGCTATCCAAAAGTAGAGTGTTTCTATGAAACCTTTCTTAAGGCGATATGGAATGCAGGGAAGAAGCAATTACAATTAATTTAAAAGTAACAATCTTCTTTGGATTTATTTTAGTTAGCAAAAACAGGTACTAATGTAGGTCTTTCATAAAAACAAAGTGGCATAATGCAAACTTTCAAAGCAGGGGCTATCTGTCGTTAAAGGTGCAGTGACCTTTTAAAAAAGTTTTATTTAGGTATAATTGATATAAAGACTGCATATGTTTAATGTATATTAAAGGTGCAGTGACTTTTAAGTAGCCAGGAGACCTTTCTATAATCTTCAATGACATTCCTTTCTTATACCTACTTTCGCAATCTTAACTAGTACATTTTCTCTCTGTTGAGGAAAAAAACTTTCCTGACCAGAAGAAACTCTTTCAACAAATTTTCTTAGAGATATAATTCCTTTGTGGTAAGTTTAAAATAGAACTTGGATATGTGCTAAATAATAATGTCAAAGTTGCTTTTAACACTTGTTATTATATGTACCACACTGGAGCGTAATTTATTTATTTACATGTACTTCCCCTGAGGGGAAACTACCTTTTTCATCTCTAAACCCCCAACACACAGTGACAAAGAGGAAAGAAGCCCCCGCAGTTGGGGCGGGGCCCAGCATTATCTGTAGGTCTGGGCGTTGCCAGGAGCTCCTGGAGCTCACAACCAGGCCTCCGTGTAATGCTGCTGAATGCAAGCAATGTCACAGAACACCAACATCACAAGGCCACTCTGTGACCACACCGGTCAAGATAAACCACCACCACTCTATAATCGTCTGAGTATAGACAAAATAAAAAACACTTTCCCAACCACCAAAAGATGACCAAACATTCCCCTCTTTAGGCTAATACGAGATACTGATGCCTCTTTACCAAGTAGAGCTTTAGCTTAACTGCCTTCAAAAATTAAGGTAACCAATCATAGAATTTTCCTCGACATCCTGACAGCATACAGAGAAAACCTAAGCTTCCTTAAATTCTCCCCCAAAATCGGCTAACACAAGCCCAAATCATATAATAAATCCTTTCTAGCTCTGACTGGCATGGTTCAGTGGATTGGATGTTGCTCTGCAAACCAAAAGGTCGCAGGTTGGATTCCCGGTCAGGCACATGCCTGGATTGCAGGCCCAGTCCCCATTTGGGGCACATGTGAGAGGCAACTGATCAATGTTTCTCTCACATCAATGTTTTTCTCCCTCCCTTTCCCTCGCCCTTTCCTCTCTCTAAAAATAAATAAATAAACTGTTTTAATAAATAAATAAATTCTTTGTAACATCTTCCTATTGAGATGCCCCATGTTCCTCATGATATGTGTTCTCCCTCATTGAAAGAAGCTAATAAACCCATCTTTATTCAACTACAGATGTGTTCCAGATGGCCTTTGCGTGGTTATGAATCAACAGTAGTATTGGGTTGGCCAAAAAGTCCATATGCTTTTTTCTGTAAAATAAAAGAGATGATTTTATTTTCACCAATACCTTTATTGATTTTGATATTTTAGGATGTTGGCTATCTCCTGCGTGGTATAATATGCATTGTTCTCAATTAATATCTCGATGTGATTGCTATCAACTTTAATTGGTCTACCCAACTGTGGAGCATCACATTCCAGTGGGAAATTTCCAAAACAAAATTTCACAAGCCACTTCTTTTTTTTTAAATTTTTTTTATTGTTGTTCAATACAGTTTTGTCTATTTTCCCCCTGTGACTCCCCCTCCCCCAACCCTCAACCCCAACCCCTTAACTTTGTCCTCCATATACGTCCCTTGACCACCCTTCCGCTGTTTCCCCACCCATCTTCCCCTCCCCGCCTCCTCTGTTCACTGTCAGTTTGTTCTTCACTTCAATGTCTCCAGTTACATTTAACTTGCTTTTTTGTTTGTTGATTAGTCTCCACTTATAGATGAAATCATATGGTATTTGTCTTTTACCACCTGGCTTATTTCACCAATATGTCCCCTAGAGCAAGGGACATAAAGGAAAGAATAAACAAATGGGACTTCATCAAAATAAGTTTCTGCACAACTAAAGAAAACATCAGCAAACCACTTTTGACACATTGCATTAGTCACCGCACCCTCTCCATACACTGCACGAATCTTTTTTTTTTGCATTTCAGTTGTATTTTTACTTTTCTTAAAATAATAAAGCATAATATGCCAAAAATGTTGCATATTTTCTTCCATCTCTAATATTAAAATGGTTACACAAAAAATTCACCAATTTTGATGTTTTTTTTATTGTTGTTTGAGTACAGTTGTCTCCATTTTCTCCCCACCACTCCTGCAGCTGCACCCATCCCTGCCTCCCTCCCTCAATACAACCCCCTTTGGCTTTGTCCATGTGTCCTTTATACATGTTCCTTGATGACCCTTTCCATTCTTTCCCCCGTTATCACTCTTCCCTCTCCCCTCTGGTTACTGTCAGTTTGTCCTTTATTTCAGTGTCTCTGGTTATGTTTTGCTTGCTTGTTTGTTTTGTTCATTAGGTTCCACTTATAGGTGAGATCATATGGTATTTGTCTTTCACTACCTGGCTTATTTCACTAATATACTCGAACTTCTGGTCAAGATGGAGGAATAAGTAGCCACATTTCACCACCTTGTACAACCATAGAAAGAGTTACAACCAGATGTCAAAAATAGATAATACCCAGAACTGTCAAAAAATGGAGCTGTAAGGAAGTGCGACAACCAATGATTTAAAGAAGCCACATTCATCCAAATGGGTAGGAAGGGTGTAGTTCCAGAGACAGGATGGAGAGGTGGTGTGGCACAGACAAGCAGCAGCAGTCGCCCGGGCAGTCACACATTTACGTGTAGTGGATAAAAATTGGGAGGGATAGCCTGGGAGTAAGTGATCCCAGCCCCTGGCTAGACCGCACAGCCCAGTGTTCCAGTACCAGGAAGATAAACCCCCATTTCCTCTGGTTGTAAATACCAGTGGGGGATGGGGCAGCAGAAGAAACTATCAGATTTTCACTGCTTAAAGGGTCCACATGGACTCGGAATGAACACAAACCCCAGGGCAGCAACTGGGGGCACACCAAATGCATACAGGAAGTGTGTGAAGTGACTGGAAACGGGGTAAGCACCCGGCAGACCGCTGGAGGCTAGGCAGTTGAGTTGTCCCCTCTATAGTCCCCCCTCAAGTGGAGGCACAGAGCAGTGAAGTGGGTTTCTCTGCCCTGGTAATTACCTAAGGCTCCACCCCACACAATTTACAGGTGTCTTTGCTACATCAGCCACACTACTAAGACAGGGGGTGAAATCAGCTCTACCTAACACACAAAAACAAACACAGGGAGGTTGCCAAATTGAGGAGACAAAGAAATATGGTCCAAATGAAAGAACAGAACAAAAATCTAGAAAAAGAACTTAATGAAACGGAGGTAGCCAACATATAAGATGCAGAGTTCAAAACACTGGTGATAAGGATGCTCACAGAACTCACTGAGTACAGCAAAAAAAAGTAATAATAATAATAAAGGAAGAAATGAAGGTTAAGCAAAGTGAAAAAAAGAAAACTACATAGGGAACCAACAGTGAAGGGAAGGAAGCCAGGATTCAAATCAATGATTTGGAACAAAAGGAAGAAATAAACATTCAACAAGAACGGAAAGAAGAAACAAGAATTCAAAAAAGACCAAGGAGAGGCTCTGGGACAACTTTAAACATTCCAACATCTGAATCATAGGGGTGCAAGAAGGAGAAGGGGAGGAGCAAGAAATTGAAATCTTATTTGAAAAAATAATGAAGAAAAACTTCCCCAGTCTAGCAAGGGAACAAGACGTGCAAGTCCAGGAAGCACAGAGTCCCAGACAAGTTGGACACAAAGAGGACCACACCAAGACACATCATAATTAAAGTGCCAAAGGTTGAAAATAAAGAGAGAATCTTAAAAGCAGCAAGAGAAAAGCAGAGTTATCTACAAAGGAGTTCCCATAAGACTGTCAGCTGACTTCTCAAAAGAAACTTTGTAGGCTAGAAGGGACTGGAAAGAAGTATTCAAAGTGATGAAAAGCAAAGACCCACAAACTAGATTACTCTATCCAGCAAAGACATCATTTAGAATTGAAGGGCAGATAAAGTGCTTCCCAGACAAGGTAAAGCTAAAGGAGTTCGTCAGCACTAAGCCATTATTACAGGAAATGTTAAAGGCACTTATTTAAGAAAAAGAAGATCAAAACTATGAACACCAAATGACAACAAACTCAAAACTGTCAACAACTGAATCTAAAAACCAAAAACAAAAACAAGCTTAGCAAACAACCAGAACAGGAACAGAATCACAGAAATGGAGATCATTTGGAGGGTTATCCACTGGGAGGGGGAAGGGGGAAATGGGGGAAATGATGCAGGGATCAAGAAGCATAATTAGTAGGAACAAAATAGACAGGGGGATGTTAAGAATAGCATAGGAGAGGGAGAAGCCAAAGAACTTACATGCACAACCCATGGGCAGAAACTAAGGGTGGGGATTATTAGAGGGAAGGGGAGACTGCTGGAGGAAAGACGGGCAGAGGGGGGCAAAGGGGAAAAATTGAGACAGCTGTAACAGCATAATCAATAAAATATACTTATAAAATAAATAAATGTACTGTGATATTGACAGCTGTCATGTTGTTTCAAATGAAGTTAAAGATAACTAAGGGCTGCTAGAGCCATCTTACAGAAAAACACCAAATGAACTTTTTGGCCAAGCCAACACAATACTTAGCATATAGTAAGATCTCAAAATGTTTCTTAAATATTTTATCTCAATGTCATTACTTAGAAAAATGTGTACTTGTTGTAACAAAGTTAAGCAATGACAAAGTGTATAAAAATGACGGCTTTCCCACCTTCACTCGCATCCCCACCAGTTGTTCACTCTGCCCCTCAGAGTCAGCACAGCTAAATTCCTGACTGGACTTCAACACCCTTCTCAAATGGTCTTATTAAACCGCCTTTGTTTTTTATCACTTCGCAGTCTGAACTCTCAACTCCAGTCAGGCTGGTCGCTTCACCCCTCCACTCTATCATCGCCGCACCTTTGCTTAGGCTGCTTTTTAAAGCCTCAGAGCACCTCACCTTATCTACTGCTATGCAACTTGAGAAAGATGACTGACACTTAGATTCTTAGGGTCTTATTTTGTAAAATGAGTATATAACTTATATCTTGTAACAATTTCATAAGGATTAAATGAAACAAATTGTGTAAGAATTTAGCACAGGAAAAGACACCTAGGAGGTCTCAGCACCTTTGTTCCTGTTTCCTTTCTATCTTTCAAGTCTGACCATGGATACTCTGTCAGTTATTCTATGGGATTTTCACTATGCTCATGCACATCGTTGCTGCCAAATAATACACACACTTAAGTATATGTAACTAATGCCTTAGCTAAAGTGTAAACTCTGCACCATTTGACATTTTGTGAAATTTTAATATTGTGCAAATTTTTTCTTAGAACATACAAAAATAATTATTTTCCACAAAAATCTATAGAGATGCCTCTAAGTTCCTTTAAGTTTTTTTCCACGATGTCAGACAAACATTATTTTCTTGGTGTAGCATTGTCTTAAGAGACAGCAAATCTGTTCAGTCAATAATTCTCTATAATAACTTGGGGAAATTAAGTTACTCTAAATCAGTCACTCCTCCCAGGATTGTGCTTGCAGATGAAGATATTTATAGCTTTAAAACTTTATAAACCTGTGGGAGATTGATTCTACATCAATACGACTTGTCAAAACTGTGCTGACTCTTTTCTCTCCTCAGTTCTCCAAACATTCTGTCCCCGGGCAGCCATCTCTATACCTCGGAACAGTGCACACTACAACCACCACCCCAATGCCCTCCTTGGTTTGATAAGCTGTTTTTCTCATATTTTTGAATAACATCTGCTGGCATTTTGAGCTTTGACTTTGGCTGCTTATTTCTTCCCAGGCACTTGGAAAAGAATTAATATTAAGATAAACTATTGCACTGATTATGTCATTGTACGTGAGCAACCAGAGATCCAACAGATTAAAAGAGTGGATTAACATGGTTTTATCTTCAACTATACATTTATCTATAAAACAGGCAAGTCTAAACAGCTCATATATGAAGAACTACATTTAAAAATTAAATCTAAATAAGGAGAATTGGGCACTGTACATACTAATCTTAACTATTAGACTTTTAGTCTTTAATGTATTATCTTTTCGTGGGTTTAAATGAGAACTCATGATTTCGCTCTCTTACTTTGACATAAGAACACCACAAAACAGCCCAATATAAGTGTCAAAGCATTACACTTAGAAATCCAGATTTAAGCCCAGGCTTCCCACTGACTAGCTGTATCACCGTATTCATCTTAAAATTCTCATACTGCTGTATCTTATACAAAAGTAGGTACTCAATCAATATTTATAAATTTTATCAGGAACCAAGTCTTGGAAGAACCAGTGAAGAAATGAAAGAGGTCTCTTTGCTTGCCAAGTAATAAGTTGGGCTACAGCAACAGGTAAATAAATAATAGAAGGGGTACAGTCCTCCCTCCCAAGTGTTCAGCCACCGGGAAGGCAAAGAGGGGATGTCCGGGCCGTGAAAGGAGGGCAAAGAGAAGCAAAGCTAGACAGGGCTAAAAGGCTGGTGGCCTTTAGACCCACACTGGGATTCCTTATCTCCTGGGAAGCATAGTTTCCCCTAACCACACCAGTAAATCATGCACTCTCCCACCTAGTGGAGCTATGCCCTAAAATCATAGTACCTTGGATGTACTTCTGTATTCATCTGGTGGGATTCTGGTACACTCTCTTCTACAGACATCCAGCTCTGAGCAAAAACAAGCAGAACCATGTAGCCATTTTATTTGCCTTCTCTATCAATGTAAATAGTAAAATACATGGAAAAATGTAAAAAGCTGATATTCTAAATCTAAGGCAAGCAAGAACAGAAAAACATGTGTTCTAAGAATTATAAGCAACAACAGATGATGTTTACTCATTCAACATTTACTGTGTACTATAAATAGACACCATGCTAGATTAGGAAGACATTTTTAAAAACCGTATGACCTCACTTATAACTGGAATCTAATGAACAAAATAAACTAATGAGAAAAATAGAACCAGACATGGAAACATGGAACAGACTGATAGCTGTAGGAGCGGGGAGAATGGTGGAAGGAAGGGGAAGGGATTAGTCAAAGAACATGTATGAATGACCCATGGACATGGACAACAGAGAGAGGATTGACTGTGGGCAAGAGCGGTGGACTGGGGGAAGTGGAGGAAAGTGAAAAAAATTGGGACAACTATAATAGAATAACAATAAAAAATAAAGTAGAAAAAATAAAAATAAAAAGATATATTTCCTACCTACAAGAGATCATGATCTTTTGGGAGATATTTATAATAATTTACAAATTATTCATATATTACATAGTAATGAAAAATATATACATATGGTTGCTTTATCTAGAATGCAGTTCTTAATGAACACATGAAACTGTACAGATTTCTGTGCCTTTCTTAGTCTTGGTCCTAGACATAGCCCTATAAGCGAGTTTATCTATAGGCTAATAATGCCCCATCATTTACTAAAAAGATCATAATCAATGCTCAAACAAGTGTTTTCTGTCCTGGACCTTGACTGTGGACTGGCTAAACAATATGGGTAAAAAGGCACTGAAAGTCAAGCCTACTGCATTGTTTCTCCAAGGGTGAACTGATATCAGGACAATATATTAGCAGTATCCCTTTGTCCAAAAAGAAGTCACACAAATGTTCTTTTGTATGCTAGAAGGAGATATATTTACTATCATAGTTTTAAAACCACACTAAAACATATTTCTAAATACCATTTAAACTACATAACCCAAGAAGCCAGCCTGAAAAGACTAAATACTCTATGATTCCAACTGTAGGAGAGTCTGAAAAAGGCAAAACTATGAAGATAGTAAAAATATCAGTGGTTGGGTTGTGACAGCATGGATGGAACTAGAGGGTATTATGCTAAGTGAAATAAAGTCAGTCAGAGAAAGACAAATACCATATAATTTCACTTATATGTGGAATCTAAGGAACAATACAAAGAAACAAACAAAAACAGAAATAGACTCATAGATACAGAGAACAGATTGATGGTTGCCAGAGAAGAGGAAGTTCGGGGGCCAGATGAAAAAGGTAAAGGGATTAAGAACTACAAATTGGTAGCTACAAAATAGTCACAGGGATATCAAATACAGTATAAAGAATATTGTCAGTAATACTGTCATAACTATGTATCGGGGGACCACTTGGTGAAGTATATGACTGTCTAACCACTATGCCGTATACCTGAAAGTAATACAAAATAATATAGAATGTAAACTGTAATTGAAAAATAAAATTTTTTGGCCCTCACTGGTGTGGCTCGGTGGATTGAGTGCCAGCCTGCAAACCAAAAGATCGCTGGTTCGATACCCATCCAGGGCACATGCCCGAGTTGCAGGCCAGGTGCCCAGTAGGCGGCACATGGGAGGCAAACACACACTGAAGTCTCTCTCCCTCTCTTTCTTCTTCCCTTCCTCTTGCTCTAAAAATAAATAAATTAAATTAAATTAAATTTTTTAAACAGAATCTACAGAATAAAATAAATAAATAAGTAATAAGAACATTCCACAAAATGAGCTTTCACCAGTGCAGCTCTTGGCCAGGGCCCATGCTTGGGTTATGGGTTCTTCCCCAGTCAGAGTGCTTATCGGAGACAACTGGTTGATGTTTCTCTATCACATTGATGTTTCTCTCCCTCTCTTTCTCCCACCCTTTCCCTCTCTAAAAATAAATAATAAAAATAAAATCTTTAAAACAATAATAATAGGATTTAGGGCTTGTGGCCAAGATGGGGTGTAGGTAGATATACTTCATATCCTTGCACACCCAAAAGAAGGATAAGGACCAATTTAAAAACAAAAAATAACCAGAGCTGCCAGAAAATCGAACTGTATGGAAGTCCGGCAACCAAGGAGATAAAGAAGAAACATTCACCCAGACTGGCGCACCAAGACAAAGAAATATGGCCCAAATGAAAGAACAGATCAAAACTCCAGAAAAAGAACTAAGCAATGAGGACATAGACAACCTATCAGATGCAGAGTTCAAAACACTGGTAATCAGGATGCTCAAGAAATGATTCAGTACAGACACAAAATAAAGGAAGAAGTGAAGGCTATACAAAGTGAAATAAAGGAAAATATATAGGGAACCAACAGTGACAGGAAAGAAGCCAGGACTCAAAGCAATGATTTGGAACAGAAGGAAGAAATAAACACTCAACTGAAACAGAATGAAGAAATGAGAATTCAAAAATATGAGGAGAAGCTGAGGAATCTCTGGGACAACTTTAAACGTTCCAACATCCAAATCACAGGGGTGTCAGAAGGAGAAGAAGATCAGGAAACTGAAATCTTATTTTAAAAAATAATGAAGAAGAACTTCCCCAATCTGGCAAAGGAAATAGACATGCAAGCCCAGGAAGCTCAAAGAGTCCCAAAGAAGTTGGACCCAAGGAAGAAGACACATCATAATTAAATTACCCGAGATTGGAGATAAGGAGAGAATCTTAAAGGTGGCAAGAGAAACGAAGACAGTTACCTACAAAAGAGTTCCCATCAGACTCTCAGCTGATTTCTCAAAAGAAACCTTACAGGCAAGAAGAGGCTGGAAAGAAGTATTCAAAGTCATGAAAAGCAAGGACCTACATCCAAGATTACTCTATCCAGCAAAGCTATCATTGAGAATGGAAGGGCAGATAAAGTGCTTCCCAGATAAGGTCAAGTTAAAGGAGTTCATCGCTACCAAGCCCTTATTACATGAAATGTTAAAGGGACTTATCTAAGAAAAAGAAGAAGATTAACTGTGAACAGAAAAATGACAACAAACTCACAACTATCAGCAACTGAACCTAAAAAACATAAAAACCAAGCAAACAACTAGAAGAGGAACAGAATCACAAAAATGGAGATCACATGGAGGGTTATCAGTGGGGAGGAGGAGGGGAGAGAATGGGGGAAAAGTATAAGGAATAAGCATAAGTGGTAGGCAGAAAATAGACAGGGGGAGGTTAAGAATAGTATAGGATATGGAGAAGACAAAGAACTTATATGTACGACCCATGGACATGAACTAAGGGGGGTATGCTGGAGGAAAGAAGCGTGCAAGATGGAGGGGGATAAAGGGGAGGAAAAATGGGCTAACTGTAATAGCATAATCAATAAAATACACTTAAAAAAGAAAATAATAATAATAATAATAACATCAGTGGTCGCCAGGGGCTAGAAGAAAAGGGAAGGATGAATAGGTGCACTACAGAGGAGTTTCAGGGCAGTGAAACTTCTCTGCATAATATTATAATGGCCATTATACACCTGTCAAAACCCACAGAATGTACAACATCAAGAGTGACCCCTAACATAAACTATGCACTTTGGGTGTTGATGTGTCAGTGTACGTTCACTGATTGTAACAAATCTACCACCGATGCAGGATGTTGATAGTATGTCTGTGTGAAGGCAGAAGATATATAGGGGAACTCTCTGTACTTTCCATTCAATTTTGCTGTGAACCTAAAACTTCTCTAAAAAAAAGTCTATTTAAGGATTATTTTTAAATGTAACCTAATAATGATTACTGGCCAAAGCTGCACAGCTAGTGTTTATTCTCCTTTGGGCAGTGACAAACAAAAGCAGACAAAGCAAGCTTTCCACAAGGCTCTTCGGTCACAGAGCAGTCTGTGGACCAAACTATCAGGGTTCCCATTCTTCAAATGATGCTTTTTCACCTCTACACTTCTCCATCACTCACTAGGCCCATTTTGGACGCCTCAACCAGCTATCTTCTTCTCCGCTCTCTGCTACCAGGAACGAAAGTTGACAGTAGTTGACAAAGTCTAGAACTTGGCACCATAAGATGCCTTTGTGAAAAAGATGCCCAAAGGATCCCTATCCCTAAGGCCTAATTCAAAGACAGAGTTGTTTTAACAGATTAGAAAAGAAAGTTGAGGAAACGGAGTCATAGCAGAAGAACCTGCGGCTGCGGTCCCAGTTTGGGACTCCGCAGCAACTCTGCCTGGGCTGATTAAAATGAGTGTTGAAAGCCCTTGAGATCAAATTAGAAAAGGAAGTCAGGGTGAGGGGGACAGAAATGATTCCAGCAGCTACCAATTAAAAGTAAATGGATCCCACAGCACTAAGGGACCATAACTCAAACTATTGCATCAGCCAAGTTCCAATACCAACTCCCTGAACATGAAGAGAGAGCAGAGAAGGGGGGGCGGGGGGAAGGCAGAGGTGTCCCACATTCTGGAAAGCTTCCACTTCTTATCCCAAGTGCATACACACCTGACAATTAAGGAGCAAGAGGTATCTCTTGATTAATCATTTAGAAAACCCAAGAACATGCCATGAGAGATAGAACCTGAAGGCTGAGAAACTTACCCAATGGTTAGGCTACTGACACAACAGCCCCGCTACCAGTTCGGAGTCACTCTTGTCAAATCAGATTGCACGTGACTTGTTGTCCTTTGTGAAGAACAATCCTACTTC
>PVJD01011670.1:0-44766 GCA_004026545.1 Mormoops blainvillei | reverse complement strand
TGTGGAAACATTTTTTAGTATCAGGTTCAACTTATTTTACTTTCAGAACTTTAAAAAATATTTTTATTACTTTGACTCTACTATTTCTCCTTGAATAGGAAATTTAGGCCACCTGTCACTGTCACAGTAACTTCTTTTTCCACTTAGTGCTCTTAGCTCTAAGATATTTGTATCCTGTTATCATGTTCTCCCTCTTTAGAGTACATGTGGTTGGTTATCTCAGTCTCTTCCCCTGTATTCTGCCCTGTAATCTTTGTTTTGTTTTGACTGGCCTCACCAATCTGACTAACCTTGTATCATCCCTTATCACGAGCTTGCTGGGACTATGTTGTCTGTGTCTGCTTGAAGGGCAGGATATTCACCTTAGAGAGGCACACCTGAAATCAAGGTTTAACAAAATATTTCATGTCACACTTGATGGGGATGGTGGTGGGTACACTGTAGGTTCTTTTAAATTGTTTGTTTTAAAAATTAAAACTTAAGACTTGGGCAAGTTGCTATTTTCTGTGGTCATTGGGTGATAGCGCAAGGTTTGGTCATACATGTCCGCATGTTTACTATGGTGTGCCGAATGATCATTTCCTCTGCTTGTTTAACGGGATTCTCAAAGTTAAAATGCTGTTTGGTCACTAATGATAATTCCAAACAAATATAATTGCCTTTACCCTATATTATAGATGCAAAATACAAAATTATCATTTTTTATTATTTTTATTATTATTTTTTTAATTGTTGATGCTATTACAGATGTTCCCCATTTTTCCAAAAGGGTCATGGTTTCTCAATTGCGATTCTAGTCCTTATTTCAATATTGTCATTCTATTCTTTCCAGTAGCTATATTCTACATGAAATAATGACTGGAGATAGTGCCAGTTTGGAGTTTACATATAGACAGTCCTGGCTTATGATGAGGTTTACAATTTTTTTGACTTTATGATGATGTGAAAATGATAAGCATTAAGTAGAAACCACACCTTGAGCATTGACCTTTTCCTGGGCTCGCAATAGGCAGTATAACACTCTCTTGTAAGGCTGGGCAGCTGGAGCAAAGGACGGCTCCCAGTCAGCCCCACGGTCAAGAGGGTAAACAACTGATAATCCACAGTGTGCTGGTTGCCAGAGTTTTTTTTTTTATATTGTGTTTTGTGTTTTTGTCAACAAAACTCCCATCTGTTTCTCCTGCTTCTAGTTAGAAGAAGAGACAAAGGCAGTTACAGATGCTCCTTGACTTATGATGAGGTTGTGTGCCAGTAGTTCTGAGTGCATTTAAGATAGGTTAGGCTAAACTCTGATGTTCATTTAGGCATGTTAAGTGCATTTTAATGTAGTAAATGCATTTTCAATTTAATGATGTTTTCAGTTTACAATGGGTTTATTGGGACATAATCCCATTGTAAGTCGAGGAGCATCTGTAATTACATAAATAATAATACATAATTAATGTGGTATTTATATAATACCACATTTGCTTTCAAGGTCTTCTGCCCTTAATATGAACATCATCAACAATAACTGAAGGATGTTTTTGTTTCAAGGAATAATGTCAAATGGCATATGTCTCAAATTGCTCATTCTTTAGAGATTAAGTATTGAGAAAACCCATATGACTGAGCAATATGGGCACATTCAAACTTTCAGACTTGCAGTATATAATTCTGGCTTCTCCATTCTAAAATGATTCTTTTTCCAACTGGTGTTTTTTTTAAAGATTTATATTTATTTATTTTTTACAGGGGTTGATGGGAGGGAGAAAGAGAGATAGAGAAACATCAATGTGTGGTTGCCTCTTACACACCCTCCTACTGGGGACCTGACCCAAAACCCAGGCATGTGCCCTGACTGGGAATCCAACTGGTGACCCTTTACTTCGCAGTCCGGCACTCAATCCACTGAGCCACACCAGCCAAGGCTCCCAAACTGGTGATTTCTTAATAACGTGTTCTTGATTACATTCTCCCTCTTTACAATAGTAACACTTAAATATCTGTCTCTTTACTGTGTCATGCCCTCTAATCCATGTACTGTTTTTAATGCTTGGTTGGTAACTGCAACCCCACTGAGACAAGGTTGTCTGCACGGTGAGAAGGGCAGGACTCCTGCTGTCCAGAAGTCTGTATCAGATGAAAGGGCAGGGAGATTGCTTCATGCTTGCGGGAGTTTCTCAGCAAGTAATTCTAAAATATTTGGACTGTGCAATCAAGAGAGTTTGCTGTTTTCTAGTATGAACAAAATTCCTCTTTATTACAGGAACAAAAAAGAGAAAAAGGATAAAAGAAACCAGAGTAATATTTCTTTACTTTTTTGTAGTCATTGATATGGAAAAAATAAAAAAGAATTTTTAAAAAAGATTTTATTTATTTTATTTTTGGACAGAGGGGAAGGGAGGGAGAAAGAGAGGGGGAGAAACATCAATGTGTGGTTGCCTCTCATGCGCCCCCTACTGGGGACCTTGCCTGCAACCCAGGCATGTGCCCTGACTGGAGAATTGAACTGGTGACCCTTTGGTTTGCAGGCCGGCACTCAATCCACTGAGCTATATCAGCCAGGTCAAAAAAAAAAAAAAAAAAAAGGGAATTTTAAAGAAATACACAAGTGCTTTCTTTATGTTGCTCATATTAAAATAAAAATAATAATCCTTTCAAACTACTCTATGACCTGCTTTGACTTAAACTTTTGACTGTTTACCTTTTTGTTGTTGTTGTTGTTAATCATGACTCACAGATCCCAAATGCCAAACTCAGTCCAGGGCTTCTTGACTAGTCTATTATTCTTTCACTGACTTGGTAAAGCCAAAGGTAATTTTCTACAGATGGAAGATTAAAGTAAGGCTATGGACTATAGCTAAACATAAACCCACAGACTTCTAAGTGACAAATTCCTTTCTAGACTAAAATGTTGAAAAACATGTTTTCCTTTAAAAAAAGTCATTGAACAGGAGACACAAGTTATATCTATCGTTATTCCTCTAAGTCCCATATTATTTATTTGCTAAGGTTTTTAACTCACAAAACATCTATTTTCAGTGGATAGGAAAATAAACTATATGGAGAGCTTACAAACTTAAGATAGGAATTCTCTTGAATTTACAAACCAGGTTAATTGATTTATAAACTACCAACTCAATATTTAAGTCCATGTTCACCATGAGTGACATTCCAGTCAGGAGTACAAAAGTGGGTGAGATGCTCTCTAAAGGGGGATTGGGAAAATGTGAAAGACAGAAAAAACTATAGCTTCTACAGTCCACCATACAACACTGTGAAACTTGGTTCTGTTTCCCTTTTTTGCATTCTTCTACAAGAAATGCTGTAATCAAATATTTGCTAACTGGACAAATATTTATATGTTTTTTGTGCACTAAGCTTATTCATGATGCATCCTTATTTCCTTATCCTTTTTTTCTTTTAAACTAGTTTTAAATTAAGTTTAACTTATATTGCTTATAATTATTTTTAAGTCTAGTTTGGAGATAGATGTGGGACGCATAGATAAAATTAAAATTTACTTATGATGACAAATTTTCCATAATGTACATTTCAAAAATGTTTAAAAAATGCCCTACAAACAATACTTTGATTAAAATGAGTATTATGTGCATACATTAACATATCTCAATATTTCTGTAAAGTAATGATAGAAAATTCTAGATCTTAAAGTTCCAGGATGTCTGACCAAAGGTCCAATACAGTTTTCCAACCTATTTCTGCTAGACAAAGACTTTTATGGCCAAAGGGAAAATCAACTAAACCAAAGGAACCAGGGTGAGGGGAGCGTTTCACTGGTTATTTCAGAAGCTAAGGCAATTTATATTTGGTGTTGATGATTTCCAGTAACACCTTTTCTTTCAGGTCTTTAAGATCTTCCCAGTCAGTTCAGTAACATGTACCGAGCACCCCCAAATTATGCTGAGTATATGCTTGGGTCTTAATGTGTACCTGAAAAAAATCTATTCTGTCACAGTTTGTTTAAAATAGTTTGAACCACGGGGCTCAGGTACTTCAGTTCAAAGTAGTAGATGTCTCCAGGAATTTTAGGTGGTTAAAAAATACTAAATGTTATAAAACCTGTTTTTTCTTTTCCCCTGAGAAATTGGTAGAGACCATATCTTCCCACAATATCCTCCCTGAAAATACTATTTGTGGTAGAGTATCACAGCTCTTCACAGTACCTCCCATCATGACATGAAGTCTATTTCTTTACTTTCTTTAATTTGGACTGCTCTTGCAACTTGATTTGGCCAAGAGAACACAATGGAAATCAAGTTTCATAGGTATAAATGTGACTTACAGGAAGCCTTGTACATTTCTTCTGACATTCTTGGCTTCCTGTAACAACCAGGTGAGCAAGTCCCATTCTCATAGAGGGTAGGAGACACACAGAGCAGAGAGGAGCCACCCAGCAGAGACTTAGTCAACAGGCAGCCTCTAAGTGACTGTCATCTGTCTGTAGACCATGAATGAACCCTGGTAAAATGAGCCTCACCAGTCCTAGGTCAGCAAGAATGTTTAGCTAATCCACAGACTCATAAACAAGAGTATATGATTATTGTTTCAAGTCATTAAGCTTATTAAGCTCGGCAGGTGGCTTGTGCATAGTTGATCACATTTCTTTCAGATCCTCTGAAAGTGGTCTGTTATCAGCTCGGCTCTCCCCTCATCTTGATATTGATCATTGCAAGCGTAAGCTGTCATACATGTGCAGGTAGTTTATATGAAAGGGAAGCCTCTAGGCCTAAGTGAGATGACATCAAATATAAGCACTGGATCTTGCTATTCTGCTGTGGTTGAAAACTCAAGGAAGCAGCTTTTCTGCTATCTCAAAACACATTAATTAAAATAGCCTTAAGACTGGCAGTAAATATACAAATATGCAGAAAAAGCCATTCCATGCTTTGTTTTTCTGATTTGTTCTATTATTTAATATAATATACCTTCAAGAAGATTGGTTTTGTGTCTTCAATAAATTCCTCTTTTTGGTTTTTAGACTCATATCTTAAGTTTTCTTACAAGAGTAAAAGTCATTGGCTTCAAGTAACCCAAGAATCTATCCATCCCTTGCTATACATATACAATCAGCAGTATTGAGGACATGGTCAGTGAATTCCTTTATTGCATATTAAGCTTCTATTTGTGCTTACTTAGAATTGTAAGAAAGAAAATTCTGTGATAAGTCAAAAAATTTTAATACCTATAGTCCTAATCTATCTTTACTGCTGAAATATGCTAGATAATATCAGAGATAAAGCATTTCATGAGTATAAGAAATGAAAGTTCAAATCTATCATTAAAGTAAATATGCCAAAGAAAATGTTCTAGTTTTTGACTAAATATTTGCCTAGATTTCCCATTTCATTTGGAAGGCCACTATAATGAATATATATGTATACACACACACACGCACATATATATGTACAATACGTATATACACACACACATACCTTTCAGAGTCACAGGAGCAAGAAAATTACCTGGTTTCTAGCAAACTAATATAACTTACTTGGAGATTAATTTTATCCCTTTCATTGCCTAATGACCTGTCTTGAAATCTAATGTCTAATAATCTTGTAAATTCATTCATACCAATTATATTAATATATCACATTTTTGTTACTTCCTTTTCAAAGAGATAACATATTTACAGTTTTTTGAAGACTTCAATCCCTAAATCTGAAGGAGGGGTTAATCAATAATAAGAATCTCTGGCACTGTGTATTTGTTCAGGGATCCCAGCAACACTCTTTGTGTCATATTCATTATTGGCCATCTCCAATTTTAGACAAGAGCCCTTTTGGAGAAAGACCTTCTTTACTCTCTTGTATTCCAAGCAGATCAGGACCTCAGTCCTAAAGGTAAGGTCCTTGACATTTGTTATATACTTTCTTTTTGTGTTTTTTTTTTTCACTGCTGCGCTTAAAGAGTAAGGAAGAGGAGAGGGAGTGCATGTGTGTCTGGGTGCACACGCGCGCATGCTCCTGTGCCTCCGTAGCAAGTTACCATTTCATTTCAGTTGGTTTCTCATCATAACAAATCATAGATATTTGCGGTTTGACACCCTAAAATCTCCAAAGGAGGAGTAATTCTGTTTGCAGCTTGAACTATTGAGAATCAACAAAGCACCATTTTGTAAAATGATTACATCTGTTCAGTACATGATTGCAATATAAGCACCTGCAGTCTTGTTGGTTGCTATGGCAATTTGGGTAAGGGGACTAGTTGGCAAGTGGAAATAGCTTTTACCCAAATAGGCGTTTTGGATTTCCTGGCTACGTAACTCCTCTAATGACACTATAGCCAACTAAACACACATGGGGTCAAAGGGTAAAGAACGAATAGAATCTTAGGTCAGTAATGCTAAGCCATTGGAAAGAGCAGGGAACACAGAAAGGCCTTGAATGTACACAAAGAAATGTTAACCTTAGACCTGGCAACTTTAAAAAAATGAATAAAAAGTGCCAAAATGCTTAACTCTTGGTAACCTACCAAAAGGTAGGTTATATTCTGGAAAAATGACTCTCGACATGATATTATACATGCACAATTAATTTAAACATAAAATTTTGAAACGCTGGTAGTGCCAAGGCCAATTTCAGCTGATGTAATTTTCTCAGATTAAGTTTCAATCAATATAACATTTTAAAGAAAATTATATAGTGATATTAAAGAAAAAGCCCTACTACAAAGCCAGATCATAGCTACATTGGCAATAAAAGGAATAAAAAAGAATACTGATTAGTATGAATGAGTAAAGTACCACACGCGTTAAAACATAAGATACAGGAGGTTAATTTTTACCACCAGGTTCTAAAATTGCTTACATGAATTTTCTCATTTATTCATATAAACTAGGTTGCATGTTGTGTGAGGAAATATTAGGGTTCAGCAAGGAAAAAAACACACATTAAATTTATGTTGGTAATTTTCAAGTTTAAACTAAAATTGTCTGAACATTTGGCTTTGGAGCTGCTATGCAGTAATTTCGAACATGAAAAAATCAGGGAGGGCCCTGAAGGTAATATCCAATATCAACATTCATTTAGTGTATACCTGACATTGGACCTGAACAACTCCAAGAATTCAAAGGCCAATGTTTTATTGGTCAAAATAGGTTTATTGGTTTAAAGGTCAAAGTCTTATTGGACTTTCTCCAATTATGTGCTGGAATCACTGTAGCAGGATCACCTGAGCTACTCATCAAAAATGCAGACTCTAGACCTTACCTAATATACTTGGGGACAAAATCCCTTGTGGGTGGAGGTCGAGAAAATGCATCAATTAATTCATTTGATTTTAGAGAGAGGGGAAGAGAGGGAGAAAGAGAGGAAGAGAAATACTGATGTAAGAGAGAAACATTTATTAGCTGCCTTCCATATGCACCATAACTGAGGAATGAACCCACAACCCAGGCTTGTGCCCCAACTGGGAATAGAACCAGTGACCTTTCAGTTTGTGGGAAGAGACCCAAACCAACTGAGCCATACCAGCCAGGGTGAGAAAATGAATTTTTAATAAGGTTTCAGAGTGATTCCGAAGCACAGTCAAGCCTGAATATCACTCCCTTGTGGAACATTACTGGAGAAATACTCTGCAGCATACAATTTTATAAAATACAAATAGTTTCTTAGGATTAATAGGTGCAATAATGATAGGACTACTTGAGAAACAGGAACTATGTCTATTACTTGGATACAAGCTGCTTCTGCTGTTACAGCAGTCAAACAACATGAAGTTTCCATTTCAGGCATTCTCCATCCTCAGTTGTAGCTTAATTCCATCTTCCATTGGTCTAGCCCTACTTGCCATCCCTGGTTTGGCAACCAAACTTCTCTAAGTGATTAGCACCCTTAGCAAGCCTTAAGGATTTCTAATTTGTTAGATTTCTAATTTGTTAATCAGACCTTTATGTATTCAAACATTATAGTAAAGTTCAAATGTTTTTCATATTTGATGGCAATGCCTTATGAGCATTCAGTCAAGCATATTTGCTTATGTACCTCTCTGGACATATACAGTAGGGATGGCGGTGACTGGGGCTATCTACCGGAAATAGATGATTGGTTTATACTTTTAAAATCTTATATACATGTGCATATTGCCCATTCAATATATAAATCAAGTTAATTTTAAAGTAAGATGAAGATTAGCTCTATAGTTGTCCTACATAATATTAAACTCCTTAGTGACTTAATCCTTTGAATTTTCTTTCTTTCTAACCCTAGTGAGTGTACAAAATTGAAGTTCCATAAATGTCAAATGACTGTTTTGAAACAGGCAAAAGTAATGTTAAATTGCTGGTTTGTATTCTAAAATATGTATTATTTTGAAACTTAAGTAATGTGTTTCTTTCAGAGTGTTGCATTATCTTTATCAAATGATACCATTAGATTAGACTTCTTTCAGAACCAATAAAATGGTTCACCTCAGACACACTTCAAAGAGATAAAAATATCTGAAAGGTGGATTGCTAAAGATATTTTAAAATCTAAATCCTAATTAACAAATACTCTAAGTGACTGCAGTGCCTGGGGCAAGGATTGAGTTACACAAACTGTTCCATATTAGCTCTGACGCTTCAGAAAAGTCATGCTTTGGCCCCACACAAAAAATGGTGTCTCCAAGGAACAAATTTAAAAAATGAATGTTTTCAAAGCCCCTTATTGAGTCAGTTCAGTACTGGCAGAAACTTTTTTCTTTAAAGTAATTTTTTTTAAGTGTTACATAATAGTTGATTTTTTGGCTTAGTCATAAAATAAGTTAATATGAGAATTAACTGAAAAAAAGACCAATTTCTGACAAGCATCAAGCCGTCTATTATCAAACCAAAGATGCCAAAGATGCACAGGCTTAATATATTTAAAATACTGAGGAGGACCTGCACTGGTAATTAGTCCTGAAATAGGTTTCTGATTAATTCTGTCCCTGTTGATCTTTCTTCTCTGAAATTTAACAGTAAATTTGTGTCTAAATGATGTAATATAACACTTAGTCATTCTTCATCCCTAAAATATTATTTTATATAAATATAAATACAAATTTTAAAATATCAATATATTTAAAATATAAATATTTAGGTGTATATCCTTAATATGTATTTATATACAAACACTGTACATGAGGTCTGTCCAGAATGTATCCAGCCTCATACTATGAAAAATAGACATTTATTAAGGATACAAGAAACTTTGTACATAGGACAATGATGCCTCAATCCCTTTCAAAGTAGGCACTTTGGGACCTCACACAGCTCTCCCAGTTGCCATCAGCTGCCTCATCGTATTTTCTTCACTCTCATTGATGGTCTGAAATCTCTTCCCTTTCAAAGGTGATTTTAGTTTTGAGAAAAGCCAGAAGTCACAGGGTGCCAAATCTGGGCTGTTCAGGGACTGAGTCACCTGGGTGATTTGATCTTCAGTGAAAATACTCTACATGAGACATGATGCATGAGTGCATTGTCATGCTAAAGCTGCCAATCATTAGTTGCCCATAGCTGCAGCTTCTGAATCATCCTAATAGTTTCTGCGGAGGAAAGTTCACACTTCATGCAAAATTTGATGCAGATTCATTGCTTCTACTCAGTCATTTTGAATGTCACAGCCACAGAGCATTCATGCTTACTCAACTGCATCTACCACCCCCACTAACTAGTACAGTGAAGTCATCATTGTTCATGCATTCATTCCAGTCCACTCTCCTTGGTTGGCAGATTACATCGATGTCGTTTAAACCATTCTTGTTATATTAACAATAGCTGGACTTTTCCCAGACAGACTATGGCATATGTATGTGTGTGTATGTATGTATGTACATAAACATATATGGGGAGGTCTCAGGAACCTGCATCTTAAAAAATAGTTCTAAGTAATTCTGCTTTAGGTTCTAAGAACACACTCTGAAAAGTGCTACTTTATGCACAGTACTCTGTAGAACAGATTTAAACATCAATGAAAGCAATCATAAGAACTCAAAATCTCCCTTGTTTCTGTCATATAACTAAGGCTTTGCTGAAGAGACTGGAAAGACTGCAGGCATTCCCCTAATTATCTAATGTCTTTTTCCCTCACATATCACTATTTTGTGCACTGTGATACAGTGTTATTTCATCACCATTTCTTATCTTCAGAGAGAAGCAAAATGCAGAGCAAATGAAAATAAAGATGGCTAAAAGTGACTGAACATTCACACACATTCAAAGTATTTTACATGTATTAACTCTCAGCAACCCTGTAAAGAAGTAGGCCAAAAAAAATGTATCTAGCCATCACATGGAGTGAGGGTGCGAGGTTTAGAATATAGATTGTTGGCACACACAGTTCAGAGCAATCAATGTGTTTCTACATGACCAGCAAGCTATTTATTTTTTCCTCTCCTTCCTTCCTCCCTTCCTTCCTCCCTTCCTTCCTTCCTTCCTTCCTTCCTTCCTTCCTTCCTTCCTTCCTTCCTTCTTTCCTTTCTTTCTTTCTTTCTTGTTCTTTTTTTTTTTCCATTTATGTAGGGTAACTATGATATTTAGGAATGGTACCCCTGGGAAGAAGGATGATACCTGAGATCAGGTTTCCTAAAAGCAGAACCTGAAATAGGGATTTGTATTAGTTTCCTATTACTACTGAAACAAATTTCCATGAACTTAGTGGCTTAAAATTACACAAATTTATTATTTCACAGTTCAAAGTTCAGAAGTTCAACATGTTTTCCCAGAAATCAAGATGTTGGAATGGGTGGCATCCCTTCCTTGACAATCTCAGAGTGTTTCCTTTTCTTTCCCACCTTCTAGAAGCTGCCTGCATCCCTTGCCCATTTTATCCACCTTTAAAATCAGTGACTTGCATCTTTATAAACATTATTTTCTAGTACATACACTTCCCCCTGTCTCTTCTGCTTCTGTCTTCCCCTTTTAGGGACCCCTGTGATTACACTGGGTGTACCCAGATAATCCAGGATACCTCCCTATTTTAAGGCTAGCTGATTAGCAATCTTAATTCCATCTTCAAAATGTCCCCTTCACTATGTAACCTAACATATTCACAGACTCTAAAGGTGACTATGTGGGAATCTTGGGGTCCATTATTCTGTCTATCACAGAACTTGTATTCATTGGGTTATTAGAAGAGTACCGTCAGTGGAACAAGAGGGAAGGAGTCAGGGTGAGCTGGAGGACAGGGCTAAGCAGTGATCTCAGCTGGAGGCTAGCTTCAGCCTGAGCCCAAGCAGAAGCTCTGGAATCAAAGTTCACCACAAAGTTAGTCCCAGCTTGAAGCAAGAGGCCTGTTGGAGGTCAGGGGCTGGTCGTAGCTTTTAAATACATGTGATTTCCATTTGTCCCAAATATCAGGAGAAGGGCAGTTTGAATCATCATGAGGTAACAGTCACAGCAACTGGGAATTGGGTACCACTTCTGCTAAAAAGAATCTTCAGGTAGAGCAACAATGATATACACTATAAATCTCAATATGTGTTGAATTTTGTTAAAGACACTAGTCATATTGTATTTGAGGCCACTAATGGTCTCAAATTAATTGTGTTAAATTGTACCACTCTCTCCATCCCCCAAAAAAGAAATGTTGAAGTTTTAACCCTCAGACTGTGATTTTTTTTTAATCCAATGTGACTGGTGTCCTCATAGGAAGGGGAAATGTAGACAGAGATAGGCATGCACGAGGGGAAGATGATGTGAAGACACACAGGGAGAATGCCATGCGAAGGTGAAGGATTGGAATAATGCATCTGTAAACCAAACAACATCTGAAGTTACTAGAAGCTTCCAAAGAGACATGGGGCTATTCCTTTTACAGCACCTTCAGAGGAAACATAGTCCCTTCGACACTTTGATTTCAGAATTCTAGCCTCCGCAGTTATGAGACAGTGAATATTGGTTGTTTTAAGGTGCTTGGTTTATGGTATTTTGTTATGACGGCTCTCAGAAACTAAAACAGACTCTAGGTCACAAAGCCTATTAAAAACAAGGTAATCAAGGGGTCACCCTCCCCAGAATTTCTCCCAAGGGGTCATCTTCCAACTTGTCAAGTGGGAATATTTAGAATTTCCCTTATCTAATGAGTCATTAATCTAAACTTTTCCCCTGGATTTGAGGGAATAAGGGTAAGGTCTTCCATGACCCTCTGTCCTTTAGGCAAATTTTGTAAATTATACTTCCAGAATGTCATTCTTCCTTGTAAGTCCTCTGGTAATAGATGCCTTGCTCTTTAGTTAATTAGTTACGTCATTTTCTTGCAAACAAAACAGCATGTTCTTTGAAGACTGGGCTTATCATATCCATGATGATAACATGTAGCCTGACATAAAAACATTAAAGGAATTATTGAATAGGGTTTTTCTCCCTTTGGAAATGCCAAAAAGACATTAACAGTGCTTTCTTGTGCTCAAAGATAAGAAACCTATCATCTGAAAATGTGACAATTTTACTTCTTCATTCCCAGTTTGAATGCCTTTTATTTCTTTCTCTTTCCTGATTGCTCTGGCTAGGACTTCCAGAACTACGTTGAGTAACAGTACCTTGTCCTATTTTTGATCTTAGAGAAAAAGCTTTCAGTTTTTCATCATTATGATATCAGCTGAAGGTTTGTCACATATGGCCTTTATTATGTTGAGGTACTATATATAGAATAGCTATTAGAAACCGTAAGAAATAAAGTCTCTGGGTACAAAATCAAGGCACAACAATCCATTGCATTTTTAAATACTAACAATGAAGTTTCAGAAAAAGAAATAAAGAAAACAATTCCTTTTGCAATAGCAACAAAAAGAATACCTAGGAATAAACTTAACAAAAGATGTGAAGGGCCTATACATTGAAAACTATAAGACATATTAAAAGAAACCAAAGAAGGTACAAAGAAATGTAAAGATATTTGGAGTCCACGGACGGGAAGAATCAACACAGTTAAAATGGGCATATTACCCAGAGCGGCATACAGACTTAATGCAATCCTCATCAAAATCCCATGGCCTTTTTTAAAGACATAGAACAACAATATTATAATTATATAGAACCACAAAAGACACTGGATAGCCTAAACAATCCTGAGAAAAAAAGAACAGCATGGTGCTTGCAGAAAAACAGACATATAGACCAATGAAACAGAACTTAGAATCCAGAAATAAACCCACATATATACGGGTAAATAATTTTTGACAAAGGAGCCAAAAACATACCATGGTGAAAAAAGTCTCTTCAATAAATGATGCTGGGAAAACTGAAAAGCTACATATGAAGCAATGAAACTAGGCTGCTATTTGTCACCATACACAAAAATTAACTCAAAATATATACAAGGCCTGAAACAATAAATTACACAGAAGAAAACATAGGTACTAAACTTTTAACCTTAAGGCAAGGGAAGTGAAAGCAAAAATAAATAGAAGGGACTATATGAAAGTAAAAAACTTCTGCACAGAAAAAGAAACTATCAACAATACAAAAAGGCAACCAACTGAATGTGAGAATATATTTGCAAACAACAGCTCTGGCAAGGGATTAATTGCTAAAATATGTAAAGAACTCATATGACTCAGTAACAAACAAACGATCCAATTTAAAAAAATGGACAGTTGATCTAAACCAACACTTCTCCCAATAAAACAAAGAAATGGTCAGAGATTTATGAAAAGATGCTCAAGTTCACTAGCTATTAGAAAAATGCAAATCAAAACTACGAGACACCACCCTGCACCTGTTAGAATGGCTATCATCAGTAAGACAAGTAGCCATAAGTTTGTATTGGAGAGCTTTGGAGAAAAAGGAACCCTCATTCACTGCTGGTGGGAATATAAACTGGTAGAGCCACTGTGGAAAACAGTATAGAGGTTTCTCAAAAATTTAAGAATAGAGTTACCATATGACACAGCAACCCCTCTTTTAGGCATATACACAAAAATTTGAAAACATTTATTCATAAATATGAGGTCTATCCATAAAGTATCCAGTCATATGCTATGAAAAATAGATACATTTATTGAAGAAACAAGATATAAGAAACATTGTACATAGGACAATGACACCTCAGTCCCCTTCAAAGCAGTCAACTTGGGATCTCACAGTTCTCCTGGTATCTCTTCCACTGTTCAAAACACTCTGCAAAATACTTTGTTGGACTCATCATCAGCTACCCCTCGTATTTTCCTAAATCTCATTGATGGTCTGAAATCTCTTCCCTTTCAAATGCAATTTTAGTTTTTGGAGAAGCCAGAAGTCACAGGATGCCAAATCTGGGCTATATGGGGGCTGAGTCACCTGGGTGATTTGCTCTTTCACCAAAAAACTCTGCACGAGACGTGACACAGATATGGGTATGTTGTGATGAAGCTGCCAATTACCAGTTGCCCATAGCTGCAGCCATTTTTGCCATATTTCATCCCTCAACAGACAAAGAACATTGAGGTAGTAATCTTATTAATTGTTTGGCCTGGAGGGGCTTGTTCATGATGTACAACACCTTCCCAATCAAAAAACACAGTTAACATGGTCTTAATCTTGCTGCGCCTTTGCCACACCTTCATGGTACCTTCTTCGGGTGCGGGAAAACCAGGTGAGTTGCATTGGGATGCCTGGGCCTTTGTTTCTGGATTATAGCCATAGCCATATGACCCATCTCCTGTTATGACCTTCTTGAGGAAATCCGATTCATTAGTAGAGGTTTGAATCAAGTCATTAGCAACTGCAAGATGATGTTCCTTCTGCTCTGGTAGCAGAAGCCATGGAACAAATTTTGCCATGACGTTTCATGCCAAGATCCTGTATCAGAATCTCAGACACAGAAGTTTCCAGAATCCCCAGGTCAGCTTCTAGTTCTTGCACTGTCAGTCGCCATTCTTTGTTGATTGCAGCCCATACATGTTCAACAATCCCAGGTGTATTCTGCTTGTTGCAGGCCTTCCAGAATGTGGATTGCTTTCAACATGTTCCTGACAATCTTTGAAGCATTTGTGCCACTCATTGCATCGTCCCTTCTGAATGCCTTCTGAATCATCTGAATAGTTTCTGTGGAGGAATGTTCAAGCTTAATGCAAAATTTGACGCAGATTTGTAGCTGTACTCACTCAGTCATTTTGAATGTGATGGCTACATGATACACATGCTCACTCAATTGCATTTACTGCACCCACTGACTGGTACAGTGAAGTTGTCATTGTTCATGCATATGCACTCCAGTCCCCTCTGCTTGGCTGCCAGGTTACGTCCATGTTGCACAAACCATTCTTGTTATATTAACAATGGCTGGAATTTTTCCAGACAGGCCTTGGATATATGTACCCCTATGTTTCTTGCAGCATTATTCATGGTGGCCAAGACATGGAAAAAATCAATGCGTTCTTTGATAGATGGTTGGAAAAAGAAGATGTGGTACATATATATCATGGAATGCTACTTAGCCATAAAAAAATTAAATGTTGCCATTTGTGACAATGTAAATGGATATTGAGAATATTCTGCTAAGTGAAATAAGTCAGAGGGAACAATTCAACCACCTTATGATTTCACTAAATATGGGATATAAAACAAAACAAACAAACCAACAGGACAAACAAATAAATAGAAACTCATGACTCTGACAACACTATGGTGATTATCAGAGGTAAGCGGGATGGTGGTGAGAGTAAAGGGAAAAAGGAGTCAAATATATGGTGTTGGAAAGAGACTTGGGTTTGGATGGCAGACACACGATGTGATACACAGATAAAGTATTATAGAATTATATACTTAAAACTTATATAATATTATTAACCAATGTCACCCCAATAAATTTAATTTAAAAAGATAAGAAACAAACTATGGAGAAAAGAGGACCCTGTGGTAATGTAATAAGCCAGGTGATAATGAATTAGGTCAGCAATAGATTGACATGGGTTCTAGAGACCCTGGCCTTTGCTTCTGTGAATAATCTCTTGGCGTTATTACTGAGAAATTATTACTGACAGTTGTATAAAATAAAAGCATATTAGAGTAACTTTTGCCCAAATAACTTAGAAATGTCATAATATTTTAATAAGCCTGAAGAACAATATTTGGCCAAATAAATTACTTGGCATTCAATAGAGAAAAGAAATCTCTCCAAAGCTCCTAATGCTGCTGGTGGAAGTCAGGCTCTTCCATGAGGTCAGATGGAAAGCACTCCAGGGACTCATATTTGAGGTGCAGTCTCTTGGCAAGGTTTATTTTGGTGAAAGGATGGCCCTGTGTCCATCTCTCGCCATCCTGCCATAGAAAATCAGGACAAAACAAAGGTCAGCGTCCAGAATTTCAATTTCACATTAAAATTTAGTCCTTTGGAGCCCATACAGCCTGCCACAGGCCCTGGTGACTGCTAGATCTGCATGGTCATGTGCTCCCAGGAGAGAGAGAATGCGCGAGCAAATGGGGCAAGTGTGGGTCACCAAGCATGGTGTGCGCAAGAGAGCGAGCTTCTATGTTCCCCTGGGGTTGTATCCAAGAGCTTTTACAAAATAACTAATCAACTTTCCAAGCTTTTCTGGCTCGTGATTGGTCCATGCCACCTAGTTAGACTGACAGGCTTCTATGGTTAAGCACCTCCCCTTGTGTCCTCCAACAACCCAGTACCAGTGGGCAGGCAGTGCTCCGCGGAGGATTTCCTGTGCTCCTAGGGTTAAGTCTCCTTGGTAGAAGTCCTCTGGAGCTTGTGTGTGTGTGAATGAGTATGTAAATGCTATAGCTTAGCAAGCAGGCTTATGCTTTATTAAACTCAGTGTCTAATTCCCTTTGCTCTCTTTCTTATTAATAACTGGTTAACTACCTACAGTAACATTATGAGATTGAATTGTACCACTCTTGACCCAGTCACTGTGAAATAAACACAGCCTATGTTTTATGCTGACCTAATACTACTTTGAAATTATAATTGAATTTCTTAAATGCCTTCTACCGCTGTGCGAAAAGTAGAACCATGGGACTCCTAAAAAAAATTTTAAAAACAGGTGTGCCATAATTTGTATCCCAATTTAGACTGCATATAAAATGCAGAGTTGCCAAGGTCAGCTTTTTCCACTGACCTTTAAGTAAATTTCATTTACATAAGAAAGGTGTGCAAGGATCTTCATGTGGGAAAATTGAAAAAATATATATATCAAGTTCTATAACAAATGATATACTTTCAAGCCCATGACATAAATTTTATCTAAGACTTCCACATTCGTTCTTAAAGAACACTTACATATTAGGAAGAAATACAAGATTTAAAGGAAAAAATATCATTATTGAAATGTTGCATTTGGAAACAGATTTTACTGTATCTGTCCAAAAAAAGGAGCTGAGAAGCATAGCATGTATTGATTTATTCATTTATCCTCTTTTGTATTCATCCAAATACAAAGGAAGGGGCTTTTCCTTTTCACCTCCATGCTGAGACCTTCTGCTTTTCATCCCATACCTCTCTTCTTGAAAGGGTCCTACAGCTGCCCCATGCTCCTTTGCACAAGGTGTTTCTCTTGAACAAACATTTCTTGAAATGTCAAAGCACACCACTATCAACCTCTTAAAGGTGGGGCTCTGAGGCTTCCTGGCATAAAGCTGCTAAGCTCTACAGTTAATTATCTGAGGTATGTATGCATTTTTATATGGTGTGAGTATGTGTGTGTGTGCATGTATGTATAAAAATACATTAATGTTTTTGCATTAAATTCTAAAAAAATTATCAACCAAAATTATAACCTATTGAAATATCTTCAAGTACATGCACTTGATGATCTTCAGGATTTCTTTCCACCGCAGTTTTAAATGTAAGTGTGAATTAGGAATTTTAGCTATTAACACTGGTAACTTCTTCCTCTAATAATATTTAGACTGAACAAAGGTAAAAAGCTTAATAATGTAGGAACTCTGATTTATAAAGACCCCTTTGGAGTTACAAAATATGTCACAGCTAAATCTGTGGTTACTTTTTTGAGTAATTTTGGTTTAGTTGCTATGTTTAATTATAAAAACGAGTAGTAACTTTTATTTTTTTAACATTTAAATTAATTTAAAACATTTAAATTAATTTAAATTTAACATTTAAAATTAATAATTTTAAAATTTTTTAACAAATGGTTCTCTTATTGGTTTGCTAGTCTTCTCAACTTGGGGGTCTTGAGGGTTTTCTCAAAGCAAATCTCCTCTGGGTGATGAAATTTAAAATAATTCAAATGGAATAAAACATCAATGGAGGGCAATTTGACAACATCATCAAAATTACAATTGTGCAACACTTTGACATAGTAATCGACAGGTCAGAAAATTCTGAAAATTTATGCTACAGAAATATTAGCACATGTGAGAAATGATGTAAGTGCAAGCTCATTTACTTCCACACATTATTAAATAATTTTAATGATGAGATTTAATATAAATGTCCAAGCTTAGTGGAATGACTAAATTATGATTGATTGATAAATGCAATATAATACAACTTCTAAACAGAGAAAATTCTCTGTATGCTGATATGGGAACACTTCAAAAATATACTGTTAAATGAAACAAACAAAGATACAGAACTGTGTGTTTAGAAAACTATCTTTTGTGTAAAAAGGGTGAGTTTAAGACAGTATATTTATAGTTGTTATATATGTATAAAGACTATCAAAATAATCATTGTTAACTGCATGCTGGGAGGGAGGGATACTTGAAACAAATTGGAGGATGTAGGGTAGAGAGATTTTTCACTGTATTTATTTTTATAGTTTGTGATTTCTTAACCATGAATTATTACCTATTCAAGTATTTTAGAAATCTGAAGCAATAAAAATAATTTTAAAATAAAATAAAATTATTCCAGTATAATAGGACATATTAGAGTGACTGGAAACCCTCTTTAATTGCCTGGCGCTCAGTCACTTGTGCTATAAAAGTTTAAAAATAATTGAAAAGATGGTTTTCTTACAGATATCTGTTTGCTGGTGTGGCTGGAAAGAAAATCCCATGAGATTTTCTGGCAAAATATTATGCTACCATCATCTAGAAGGTTTTTCCCCCAAACTTGATATTTTTTTAGGTGTTTCTCTAGTGATTTCTTCATTTTTCTCAATCTAACACAGCTACAATCTGCTAAAAATAAACATGCTTACCATCGCCCTTTCTTCAAATCATCACTTTTAATTCCTTGACCGATGACTTCATGGATATCTTTGAATCTCCTTCTGAAGGAATATCCATGTATAATATTCTCCTACTCCAATGCCACCAATAGTATGCTTCCTTGATTTTTAATGTTTTAACAATCATGTATGAAGCTAAAATAATGAGTCCAAGAGTCTGATAGGTGTTACAAGGAACAAAAGATGATGGTTTGTTCCTGTCACACAATAAGATTACAATCCAGCCACCTTGCCTCTGTCTTTAAACTATGACACTTCTTTCTTTAACACTGTTTGAGACCCAACTCTGTACCAAGCACAAGTTTTCCAGTTTTGTTTCTTAAATTCCTTCCACCTCTATGAGTTCTCCTTCTTGAGTAACCCAAGCTGTCTTTTATAGACCTATTTCTCTCTGCCAGTCATGGGGCTTAGTCCTTTATAAATATAGAGAGTACAAGTTTCACAAACAATAAATTTAGAGAGCCAAAAAATAACTTTTTTTTCCACAACTGAACTTCTATTTCAAAACTCATGCTACTGGTAGCAGAGACAGAATCTTAACTTTTGAATGAAGTAAGTTCATTCAGAATTTTTTTCCACTGTCTCTTAAAAGTTATACATGTTGTTATTGTGGAGAGTGGGACAATTGTTACTGTAGTATCCAGTCCTGGGTAAGAAAAAGTATTTTGAGTTCACCCATTTCCCTTTCAGGTTGACCTCTCCTGAACTGTTCATGTCTCATCTGACTGTGATGAACGTCTTTTATCATCACCGACCTTTCTTGGTCCTGCTTGAGTCTTTGACACCTGCTGTTCCTTCCTCTCCATGATTACAGCAGCCCTCCAGATCCAGTACTGCCAAAGTCTCCTCTGTCCCAATGCTGATCACACTGAAAAACAATCAGCTGCTCCCCATGTTACTCAGGATTGGATGTTTGCTTCCCTGAGTCCTCTGAGCACAAATAGCATGCGACCATTTCTACTCTGCTACTCTTCTACCATGTTGATGCCCCCTCTAATCTGAGGTCACCAAATACATCTTGGGAAACTCTAGCTTCCTTTGCAGGGCAAGGGAAGCATCTGCTTCCTTCCCAAATATTCTCAGAATTCCTTTCTCATTCACATCAGTATTTCCATTTCCAATTCCCTCATCTTTTCTCCTATCCCATGGTATGCTTTACCCTCAGTGACAGAAAAGAAAAGGGAAGGAGGAAAGGAGGGAAGGAAGGAAGGAAGGAAGGAAGGAAGGAAGGAAGGAAGGAAGGAGGGAAGGAAGGAAGAAAGAAAGGAAGGAAGAAAGAAAAGGAAAGAACGGACTCCATAGTCATTCCTTCAAATGTTGTTGGTGCCCAAATAACAAAATTAGCTTCCTGATATCAACATTACACTAAATTTCCCATAAAAAGGAAAATACATCAGCAAATTAATTTACATCAGAATTTTATCCATAGTATACAAATATTAACTTGTTTATTATTTATAGCAGCTCTATAAATGAAGGTACGATGGATTTTACAATATCTTCTATAAACTGAGGCTTGGTTGTTTTCTCAAGGTCATGAAATCAGTAAGTGAACAAAGTTGGAATTGAACCTAGACCTTTCTGTTCCCAGAGTTTATACTTTTAACCATAATCTATTCTAGGAAAAAAAAAAAACTTTTTTCTCCTAACTTCTGAAATGTCATGCTTTTCTTGCTTAAATGAAACTGTATTGATTTAGTGAAAAGAAAAATATCTTAATTTGTTTCCCTATTTGGCCACTAAACACTTCTTTTTTTTGTTTCTATAGTATGGTACATAGACTTCATAGCTTTTTACTTTAGTCAGGTCCAAATTAATTCTTTAGTTTTTTTTCTTTTTAGGTTTTATTTATTTACTTTTAGAGAGATGGGAAGGAAGGGAGAAAGAGAGAGAGAAATATCAAAGTGTTTGCCTCACATACAACACCCACTGGGGACCTGGCCCACAACCCAGGCATGTACCCTAGCTGGAAATTGAACCAGCGACCCCTTAGTTCACAGGCTGGCGCTCAGCCCACTGAGCCACACCAGCCAGGGCTAATTCTATTAGTTTTCAAGTCTATGTTAGTGTTGCTTCTTTTACATTCAGTGTTTTATGTTTATATTCGATTTTGTCCAACCTTGGGGCTTTTATTGTTTAAAGCAAAGTTTTGTAAGAGCACATTATATTTTACTTTCCCCTCAAGTTTCCTATGCCACTCTTGGAGATTGCTTTTTCCTAAAGGCATTGACACAAATTTTGTTCTCTCCCTCCCTTTGTCAATAGTGTCCCTGACTCAAGTTGTTACCTGATGTTCTGACACACTTTTAGTAAATTGACACTGCTCATTCTTATACTTTCAATTCTTAAGTGCTTCCCTTTCTTCAAAGGAACTTTCAAGGAATATGTGCAGACAAAGACATCTCATGTGGGCATAGTCTCACCTGCATTGTCCTTTGACCCTCATGCCCACAGGTTAGGCAAATGGATCACCCAAAGTAGAATGGTTTCTTCATACCTACTGTGTACCCCATCATGGCTTTGGACGGGAAAGAATGGGGAAGATGCAGGAAGAAGAAAAGAGAAGAGGAAAAAGGGAGGATGTCGAGAAGGAAGGAAAGGGAAAGAAAGGAAGGAAAGGAAAGAAAGACTGAACGGGGGGAAGGCTGCTTGGAAAGCAAACGTGCTCAGCAGAGTTTTAAAACAGGGGCATGGTATCAAATCTTGCTATGGGAGCAGGGAGACTAGAGTTCTGTGGAGTGTTCTGACAAATGTATTTTTGTAATCCCCCCTAAAGGACATTACGACACACAAACTCCCAACAGGCACACACAGTAGTGTCCAGGTGATTTGTAAATGATTTAAAAGGCATTGGGTGAAAGAATTTCCTGACCTGGGTTCAAGTTTGCTCTTAAGGAGAAAAGTATAGTTAACAAGTTAACATCTAGGTACATGGTAATTAAACCCAGATATCCTGAGTTGAATAAAACAAAACAAACAAACAAAAACCTTAGGTGGACACATTTCAGATAATGGCCACAGTCCTACTTAAACTAGCCAGATTGTCATCTAAGTTATGCATCACAGTTGAGTTCAAGTAAACAAATATTTATGGGCACATACTGGGTGTTGGTTATTATTTTGGGTCCAGGTGATATAATAGAGTAGAATGCATGCTATAGGCCCTTACGGAACCCTAAATATAGGTGGTAAAGAAAGGTTCATTTAGGACCTTTAGCCCGGATAAAAAGATTTAGATTGTGACACAGAAAAATAAAAGTCTTAGGTTATGAAGTTAACCAATGTATTCTGTTTATAGTTGTGTTAATAGTCAATTTACCACTTTCATGACAGATTCTGGTCACTCATTCTTTCTTCTTTTGCTCATTCACTAGCTGAGCAACTCCTTTACAGGAAACACTGTGTGAATATTGGCGAATAATTTACCCAAAATTTCCCAACCATTAGAATCACCTTTGTAGGAAAAATGTGAATTCTCTTGGATATTTTCATTTAGTAAGGCTAGAGAACACCCCAGAAATATGTATTTTTAGTACCCACTGAAGGAGATTCTTATAAACAAAAAGTTTTGGAAATATTGCTGTAAAATTACAGAGATAAAGTAGAAATGGCTCCTGTACTAAAGAATTTTACATCCTCTCAAACTTATTTGATTAGGTTTTCCTCTAACATTTGAAGGAGTAACTCAGGTAGCTTTATGGCTCGGTTAAGTGGGATTATAAAATAATGTCCCTGACTTTTTTAAGTGATTCTGCAGCTGACTCTGCAGTTCCTAAAATATTTGGAGTAATGGATTTCCAATAGGACTAATTTCAAGTGCAAAATTTATTTTTTTAAAAAGTTGGTCTTCTTATTAGGGAAATCATTGCTTTAGCATCACATAGCTTAAAAATTACAAGAATGTAATTTTGAAGCTAGTAAAGACCCTGAAGATAATCCCCTTTCTTAAAAATTCATCGGAAAAAATGGACCCACGGAAGCTAAATAAATTTCCCAAATTTATAGAACTAGTAAAAAGAGGGTAATTAATGCCTGTCATTTATTTAAAAAAACCCAAACACAAAATAACAATTTTTATTTTGTCATACTCATCCCATCAGCCCATCCAGCAGATGCTGAGAGAAAAAAACAAAGGGTTTTTCACAGGATTTAAGCTTCACAATTGCGGGGTTCAACGTCTTTGGTTTATCACTGTATCCCTAGCAGGTAGTGCAGCTCCTGAAATGCTGCAGTTAAGGAGACAATCTCCTCTCACCCCATTAAACCAAGGGTACAAGTATTGGGTTGGCCAAAAAGATCATTTAGTTTTTTCTGAAGACAGCTCTAGTAGTGTTTAGCTGTCTTTAACTTCATTCAAAACATTTTGTTGGATTGTATTGTGACAGCTGTCATATTAACATGCAGTTAAAAAAAACTTATCAAAATTGGTGAATTTTTGTGCTACCATTTTAATATTTAAGATGGAAGAAAATATGTAATATTTTTAGCCTATTATGCTTTATTATTTGAAGAATGGTAAAAACACAACTGAAACACACAAAAAAAGATTTGTGCAGCATATGGACAAGGTGCTGTGACTGATGAAAGGTGTCAAAAGTGGTTTGCAAAGTTGCTTGGTATTATTGACACTTGAACCAAATAATTCTTTGCTGTGGGGTTATCTTAGGTATTGGAAGATGTTTAGCAGCATCTCTGGCCTCTACCCACTAGAAACCAATAGCAGGAGACCGTCAACATACTCAAAATATCCAATCAATAACATTATTGGTGAAAATAAAAAAAAATATGTCTTTTATTTTGTGGAAAAAACCATATGGACATTTTGGCCAATCCAATATAATATAATAATGTTTTAAGTGGTTATCAGTTTACCATCTCCTCCTCCTTTCAGTGCAACAAGCCCAGCGCCCACCTCAAACCTCTCTCTCCCCACTCCTCCTACTCCCCATCCCAGCCTCTTCTTAAAACACAAGTACACAGGATTTTCTACCAGGTCCTGTGGAATCCTTCTGGGTAAATATTGCCTATGTGTTCCCCATATCAGCAGTATGGGCATCACTGGAAGCTTATTAGAGATGTAGAGTATCTGGACAGCCCAGACCTATTGAGTCAGAATCTACATTTGACATCCCAGGGTGATTCAGGTGCACATTAGAGTTTGAGAAGCGCTGGTCCAGGATCTTAACAAATGCACATTAGACATATATTTCACTTCCCGTAAATATGAAAGAACAAGTGAGTAAATTATATTTTAGAAGAAAAACAGAAGGTTACTGACCTTCTGGGGGGAGACTGATAAAAAAAAGTTTATTTCCAAACTACAATACATTATTCTTGGAATTTTTTTTGTCTTATATCTAATTTGTCCAATATTAACTTTTAAGTTATAAGATGATTTATTTATTATATTGTTACTTTAAAATAACATGATTTTGGCTGAAGCAATTGCTATACAGGACATTTCTTAAGGATTAATGACAAGTTAGAAAGAATGATTGGCTTGAGACAAGGCTGAAAGCAATTAATCTGATAAGTTATTATTTCTCAGCACATGCCTTATGTTGAAGTTGATATTGTTTCATCTGCAGAGTACTGGGAAAACAAAGAAAGAAACAGAGTTCTGTGGATATTTTCTCATGCTGTAGGCAGTTTCATTTTGTTGTTTCCTAATGTTTTCTGGGAGCCCTCATATAGAACCACGGCTCTGTTCATTAACCTTTCAAATTGCTTAATGTTTGCAGTGCATTGTGCAATATGATCTATTGCTGTTACCTCAACATTGCATTTAGTTTACTCTGCCAACCCTACCACCCATAGGAAATGTACTGTCAGTTCCAAATTCATTATGCAAATACTACCTCTAGGCACCATTATTCTGACTTCCATTAGCTCTACTCTACCCTTATCCTGGCCTCTTAAGAATCAGAAGTGTCAAATTACATACACAGATTTGTGTGGTGAGGGTGAGTTTTGGTTTGATCCTGAGTAGTCTCCCCCAGACTCAGCAGAAAATCAGTTGTATTTCAATCAGGCACTGGTTTCTGCATTTTCAAACATTGCCATTCGACTATGTTCTCTGAAGAAAAATCTTACAGCATATAAAGCCTTAAGAATGAGCTTAGGAAATCTTTTGCTGTTTATGGAGCCAGTGGGGACAGCTCCCCTCAAAACACCTGCAAACCTTTATGTATTCTGAAATTACTACAATACTTGAAGGTGTTGGTTAGTTCTACATTAAACAATGGATAAAATTTTGTACTATCAAAAAATTTTTAGAAGAAAACAAGGCTATACTCAAGGTCTTACATTGTGTACATTAGGCTTTATGTGTATACATTGGACTTCGCTTTATATTTTAAATGAAGTAGCATAGCCTAAATAATGTTGGAGAAACATCTAAATATTGTTCATATGTGGATAGCTATGATCTGAATGGAATTTAATACTTCAGAGCCTTCCTCACCAGCTTGGCTATTTCATCAGTCATCACCAGTATGCTGAGTAAATGCTTCTCATATGTATGATTCCTTGTTTTTAAATATATGTACATGTAATTTTGATTAATAGGTGACAATGCACCGAAGTGTTATAAAATGAATTTTGTCATTATGTTTTAATCTGAGTTAATGAATACTTAGTTCAACTCATCAACAGAAATTAATATTTTAAAAAAATTTAAAAACCCGATTTCATGATTGAAAATGGGGGTAAAGTACTCTAGGAAACAGGAAATCGCATTCTAGTACATGTGTCTGCTTTTGCTGCACAATCTAAATCCCCCAGCATCACTGATACCCTACTCTGTGCCAAGCATTATGCTAGGGGCTGGCAGCATCAACATGTATATGACTCAGTCTTTGACCTAAAATAAATCATTATTAAGACTGTATTTGTAAACTGGGGCATGAGTTTTAATTTTTAAATTTTAATATGATTTATGCAATTTTATTTTATTTCATTATATTTTATATTTTATTTTTAACCATATTTTATTGATTATGCTATTACAGTTATCCTACTTTTTACCCCATTGCCCCCCTCCACTGAGCACCTCTTACTCCCTTAGGTAATCCCCACACCTTTATTCACATCCATGGGTCATGCATATAGGTTATTTGGCTATTCTATTTCCTACTCTGTACTTTACATCACCATGGCTATTCTGTAACTACCTATTTCTACCTCTTTATCCCCTCACCTCTTCACCCATTCCCTCACACACCCCTCCCATCTGGCAACCATCAAAATGCTCTCCATATCCATGATTCTGTCTCTGTTCTTGTTGTTTGCTTAGTTTGTTTTTTAGATTCAATTGTTGATAGATATGTATTTATTGTCATTTTGTTCATAGTTTTGATCTTCTTTTTCCTAAATAAGCCCTTTTAACATTTCATATAATAATGGTTTGGTGATGTTGAACTCCTTTAGTTTTCTCTTGTCTGGGAAGATTTTTATCTGTTCTTAGATTCTAAATGATAACTTTGCTGAGTAGAGCAATCTTGTCTATAAGCCCCTGCTTTTCATGACTTTGAGTATTTCTTGCCAATCCCTTCTAGCCTGCAAAGTTTCTTTTGAAAAATCAGCTGATAGTCTTATGGGAATTCCCCTGCAGGTAACTAAGTACTTTTCTCTTGTTGCTTTTAAGATTCTCTCTTTATCTTTAACATTTGGTGCTTTAATTATGATGTATCTTGGAGTGGGCCTCTTTGCATCCATCTTCTTTGAGACTCTCTGTGCTTCCTGGACTTGCACGTCTATTTCCTTCACCAAATTAGGGAATTTTTCTTTCATTATTTTTTCAAATAGATTTCATGCTCTTTCTATTCTCATTCTGGCAACACATGATGCAAATGTTGCATCTCTTGAAGCTGTCCCAGAGGCTGCTTATACTGTTCTTATTTTGTTTGGATTCTTTTTTGTTCTTCTTGTTCTGATTTTTTTTTTTTTTTGCTTCCTTCTGTTCCAAATTATTGATTTGATTCCCAACTTCGTTCACTCTACTGTTGTTTACCTGTAAGTTGTTCTTTATTCCAATGAGTGTATCCTTCACTTCTGACTGGATATTTTTTATGCTATTGATGTCCTCACTGTTTCTTGAGCGTCCTTATAACCAGTGTTTTGAACTCTGCATCTGATAGATTACTTATCTCCATTTTGTTTAGTTCTTTTTCTGGAGCTTTGATCTGATCTTTCATTTGGGCTATGTTTCTTTGTCTCTTCATTTTGGCAGCCTCTCTGTGTTTATTTCTATGTATTAGGTAGAACTGCTATGACTCCCTCTCTTAGTATCATGGCCTAATGTAGTAGGTGTCCTGTAGGATCCAGTGGCACAGCCCCCCCTATGCTCTTCATGTGGGCTGAGTACACCCTTCTCTTGTGGTTGAAGGTCATAGTTGACCCTCCTCTTGTGTTGCTATTGGCAGGCCAGTGAGCTGTGAGGATCAGCTGTGACCACTGACCACCAGCCTCAGTGTGGTGGTATTCCAACGTGGCCTGTAGCTGTCCACTGGGTGCTTAGGCCCTGGGTTTTCCAGGTGGTGCAGGCCAGCATCATCCCTCACCTGCGTTTTGCCCAGGGCCACCCTGCCTGATATATAAAGAGATCTGAGATGGCTGCTATTTGTGCTGAGCTTGAAGATTCCCAGGAGAAGCCAAGTTGTGAATCCAAGGTGACTGCTGCTAGTGCCAGGCCTGGAGTCACTTAGCAAGAGGTACAAGGGATGGGAGATCACTGAGACCAGCTGTTGCCTCTTTGAAATGATTTAGGAAGTGATGAAACATGAGCCAAGATTTGCCATTCATATGGAAAAGCCACTGTTAACAGCTGTAAGTTGGGTGGGATCTCTACGGCAGAGAAAAAAGTATTGGACAGGTTCATGAAGTGTCAAATATGACACCAGCCTGCTCACTCTGTTGCTCTGTGGAGGGGAGGGTTCAGAAACTGGACAATGGCCTCTGCCTGCCTTTCTCTTTGGGAGAAAGCTGTCCTCCAGCTCTTGCCTCAATGCCAGACACGTCAGTTTCTCCCTGTATTCCACTGGTGCCTTTTATGCTGCTACCCTGGTGCTAGAGCTCAGAGGAAGTGAATCTGAGTAAGCTCTTGTGTGATTTCTGTAAGAGGAACAGATTGGGACTGCTACAGTTTCTTCCGCCAACCTGATCCCTGCTGATTTTTGCAGCCAGAAGTTGAGGACTAATATTCCTTGCACTAGAACCCTTGGCTTGGGGGCCTGGTATGCGGCTGGGACTCTGCTCCCAAGATAGCACTCCCGAATTTTTATCCGCCACAATGGGTGAGGGACCAGCCCATTCCACGTCTGTTCCCATCCTACAAGTCTTGATGGATGTGGTTTCTTTAATTCTGTAGTTGTAAGACTTTCATTCAGTTTGATTTCTGATGGTTCTGAGTGATGGTTGTTTTATATTTTCGTTGTAATTTTGATGTGCTTGTGGGAGGAGGTAAGCCATGCCTGCCTAAGCTGCCATCTTGTCCAGAGGTGATTCATTCAATTTTAGATAAGGTGTAGTGTATCACATGAAATAGAAATGCATTATGAATTATCTTGACTTTATAGGAAGTATATGTATTGGTCATCTAGGATATTTGTGACCATTAACTTTATATCCATTTAAGAAAGGTAGTGGATTGTGACAAAAAGAAATGTGGACTAGAGCCATTTCAGATACACATCTACTGCACATTTAAAATACTGTCCCAACAACCTTAAAAAGCCTTTGATTTGTGTGTACTTTGTACCAGTTCAATAGATTTCTTCAACATTTATTATAGGGTGACATTCAGGGATATTGACCCAAACATATTTTATCACTAAAAGGAGCTGATGAGTTTAAGCATCTCAAGATTTTGTTTTTAGTGCACTTTACCTATGAGTCACCTCCCCCAAACCATGATGGTTAGAATTACTGAAAAAGCCAGCCAGAGTGCAGTGGGAGGTTCTTAAACTGAGCACACAAAAACTAGCAGGATAATTAGATAGAAAAAAAGCCCTTCCCTTCTCCCCCCATCCCCATACCAGATTGGGGATGGGACCAGGCAGGCACATGGGCCATGGAAGTCAAAATGGCACAGTCAGAGATACTGGACGAAAGAGGCTTGTCAGTCTAGCCTGGGAAAGGAAGGAATTAGTTGGGAGATGGACTCACCCAAAGTGTGTAAAAGTTTGGGAAGTTGATTGGTCATTTTGAAAAAGCACCTGATCCATCCCACACCAAGCTAATATAATTTCAGGGGAATGAAGAATCTCTCTCTTGCTCATGACCTGCACCTGAACAGTGCCCTCACCTGTTCTCTCCATGGGCCATGTGGCCTTAGGACCCACATGATCCATTGCCTCCAGGAGGGAATCTCTGTCTCTCTCTCTCTCTCGCACAACAGGTGATAACTTGCCAGTGCATTCACGAACTCTTCCAGGAGTACGTGGCCTACTGCCCTGGCAGGCCCAAGACCCATGGCCTATGGCTCTGTGGGCTCACACACAGGCTTCAGGAGGGAGCCTGAAATGAACAGTATCTGGGAACAAGGTAAGTTACCTGGATGGGGTCTTTGACCACTTAGCAGCCAGCTGTGGACTCCAAAGGACTATGCTTTAAATTGGAGCGGGAACTCTAGACACTAGCTTTTGTCTTGGTCTTGCTGAGGAGATGGGCTTTGAGACAGGGTCTGCCATTCTCCCAGATCATGCAGAACCTGAATAAAACCTATTTCCTTTTGCACCAGCATCTGCCTCACAAGTTTGGATTTCTTGGTGACAGGCAGTCAAGCTTCCACTTTCTTGTTTGGTTACATTAGTTCTGTGTAAGACAGCAATTTCTTGAAATTTATATGAAGCATGGTGTTTAGAAATACTAGATTCTGATTTAATTGACTCTTATTTCATAGTCATAAACTCATATGGACTACTAAAATCCCAGTCTTAGAAAGTGATCTGAGACACAGAGTATATTATGGCAAATATTTTAGACAATGTATATTTTCATCAAACTCTTATAGGAATAAATTGCCTAGTCAAATTAAATTCATTTTTCACGAATGACCTCATAGATTTGTTTCACTAATAGAACTCAAATGAGCATTAAATTTACATGTCATCAGTTTAAGTCTTATGACTTCACATTTAACTTTCCCCCCCAAAATATTCATTTACAGCCTTATGATTTAAAATATTAGATGGAATTTGGGAGTGATTAGGATCCAAGGAAAGAATGCTGAGTAACAAAATGGTGTAACATTTAAGTTTCTGAAATTTTGTGTAGATCAACACTATAACATAGCTTTTCCCATAATACAAATAATTTAACAGCATTATTTGAGAAATCATTAGTGGTTATTGGTCATTAAGGCAGAACATGTTAAATATTAGAAAGAGAAAATGAAAACAAAGAAACTGAATCAGAAGCTCAACATAAGAAAATAAAAAGAGTAAATTAATCAATTACTTTATTCATGCCAATTTCTAGATAGTTAATGAGGATATGTGATGCATCGGGTGATATGTGATGTGTCAGCAAGAGAACCTGTCCAAGTTGCAATATGGAGGATGAGATGGTGGTAACTGAGAGGAAAGCAAACAGGTGATGAGGGTATGCATATTTGTGCTTGTGTATATCTCCAATAACACATCTAGGTAAAACTCTTGACAGATTAGGGAGAAAAATCACATTGTAAAATTTAAATCTAGTCATCATTGATCAAAAAGATTTATTGATGGAGAAAGACTAAAACTAACATCTCTTGCCTCCCTTTAATTTGCTTAGCTTTGTAATCAAGAAATCAAAATAGATACACAAAGCTAGATGGGACATTTAACTACATTGAGTAAGAAGAATAAATGGATTAAAAAAAACTTGTTACTGATCTTTCTGTATTATCTTCAACAACCGATGACAGCAGTGAAACAACCTTCTTTGGTCAATGATACAGCACAAAAGTATTTTGAAAACATTTGGTTTCGAAAGAGTGGACATTGGGCATAATCCATATTTATGCCATTCTTAATATGTCAGGCTTTCTCATATACAAGGTAGATCTAGTCTATGTCTTTGTTCTTAGTTGCCAGTTAATGAGGTTTCAATGACAGAATTCTTACAACAATAAGGACAAGCTATCCAAATCAAAGTGCATTATTTGGAACATGAATTGTCTAATATGGAGGCCTTCAATGATCCATCCATTAAATAATTATTGAGCTCCAACTATTTTCTGGTTACTTTGTCAATGCCTGGCTGCCAATGGAGAATGAGAGTCTCTGCTACTGTGTAACTTGTTTTCTGGTAAGGTATAAAGAGAACAAACAAATAAATAAATAAGTAGCTAAAAAGCATAAAATTATATGATTTCAAAATTAATGCTATGAAAAGAATAAACCAAATAAGCAGAGCAAAATGAATATAAAGTCACATAATTTGGCACCAAGCAGGCACCACTGGAAGTCTGTGACCTAGTTTAGAGAAAAAACACTGCACTGGTAATGAAAATGCAAGCTAAGGAGTCACAAAATTATTTTGATACATAAGGTAAACCTACAAACACAAATGTAGATGGTGGAAACTAATAATTCTGTAGAGAATGTTGCAGAGGTCAAAACTCTCCTTTAATTAACCATTGACACTTAAAGATATGTATTAAAATGATATTAAGATTAGGATGTGGCAAGAGGAGTAAGAAAATTTAATGATCAGGTTAATACTCTAGTGCTGCAACAGACCCCACTATTTGACAAAAGGATACGTGATGAATAATATTATAGGTCAAATGTTGTTGGGCAGAGAACATTGGGACAAAAAAAATTAAGACATGGTCGAACTCTGAGCATGTATATAAAAATAAAGGCATGGCATTCCCTCCCTTAAAGAAACCCTTATAGTGTTGTTTCTTTTTTTATTAATAAAGTAGTAGTTTTTAGTCTCACAGAAATATCTTCTTCACTTATTGATTTATAAGACAAGGTGCACTTTATTCAAAGCATACAATTATTTGTTCATTTAATCACTTATTTATTGAACAAATATTTCTCGAGCATATATTACAGTTCTTTCTAAACCTAACGGTATACTGTAAGGTGTCTTACACTTGCTTAGTCCAAAGGATTACAACATCGTAAAACTATTGCTGATTCACTCATGGAGGCCTAGTCTGTTGCTATGGATTCCTGCCGGTGTATATGTACTATTGTTACTTAAAAATGAAACGACCAGACACTGAGGGGTTAGGAGAACGATCTTTACTTACGTGCATGGGCCCAGAGGAGACAAACTCCAGATTCTGAGCCCAGACCAATAGCCCTGCATTCCCTTTATGCTGGGCTAAGTGGGGTAAGAGTCTTGGGAGGCGTGGTATAGATTTGGCGTGAAAAGGGTTTACAGAGGTGAAAGAGAAGCATTTACATCATAAGTCAGGGCAATTGGCGTGAAAAAGGGCTTACAGAGGTGGGAGAGAAGCATTTACATTATAAGTCAGGGCAATTAGCATTTCATCTCTGGTATCAGCCTTGATTCCCTCTACACTATAGCAACAGAGGGCTTCAAGTTACTCACTGAGGACTTCTTTAGTGTAGCTATAGGTGTGCTGAGTAGTTGGCTGCTTTATTACATTTTGTAGACACTGGCCAAGACCATTTGCACATTTAGGAGAAATACCTATCATACAAATGCTAACTGGGCACTGTCTGATTTGCATATATTCAACATAAGATAACTTTATTTTCATATGTGCAATATTGAGCTGTTTAAAAAAATAAACACAGTATTTGGAGAAATAAGATATAATATATAGTATTTAAAAAGCCCAAAACTCAACTGAGTAAATGTGAAGATCTAATTTGCTTTATTAAGCCATTTATAAATCCAGCAGCATCCTGTCTTGCAATTAGAAGGTGCTCCAAGGGGCAGAACAAAATAAAAGGTTTTTCACAGGAAGAAGGGTGGGGCAAGGGAGCTATTAACAAAAGAAAAGAAGGGATTATATGGGGGTCAGGACATCTTTCCTTTGGAAGCAGAGAATGGGAAAGGTTTTTGTCATGAAGTTTGCTGCTCCTTTACAAGAGGGGGATGGAGAGGGCTCACAGAACAGATTACCTTACTGGTGCTTAGCCAGAAAATACCAGACAGGTTAATTAAGGTTGTGTTTCTGGGAGAGGTCAGAATCGCGATTAGGATAGGTGTTATATCTAGGTTTGGTATTATGGACTTTAGCACAAGTGATGCCATTTCGAACCTGTGGTTTTCTCTTTAACAAGAGGAACCAGAAGGAAGCCTCCTGATACAGCTAGCATTGGTTGGTTCCTTACTTAAAGACCATGTCCAGGTTTTATTTCCATAAATTAAGAAGAATGTGGGTTTGAGGAAGAAATTAGACAGCAGAAAAAATAATTTTAAATTTAAAAAAATCAGATGTAAGAGGAAATATTACCAAATTAGAGTTACTTCTCTTAAAGATAAAAAACCTGATTCATTTGCATTATTATTCAATAATGTATATGTATATATGTAGCTGATAGATAAAAGATATTAGACAGGTGTTTTCTATATCCTCAGAAGTGAGAGTAGGGTAAAGAGGGGAAGAAACAAATGAACAAAAATGAATGGGATTTTGTTTTGTACTTACACATTTTGTTAAATGTAAAACATTCTTCTTCCAAAGGATTCTTTACATGAACAAGTTTATGGAATGTGTAGTGTCTTTCCCCCCAAACTTAAGCATTATGCAAAGTGCTACTCCTATCCTAGGGTTCGTTCCAAAGTATTTCTTGAAACCCAGAGCTCCAAGTTAATAGCCTTAAAATAACAATTACTTTTTTAAATTGAATTTGAACTGCATACCAGGCATTTCTCTAAAGCTTTATATTCTAACATCACAGCAACACTATTAATTAGGTATCATTAAACATGTTTACTGATGAATTAAGTTCATTTAATTAAGTTGGGCATAGGAGTTCAAGCACTTTGCCTGAGGCAGAAGAATCAAACTGAAAGCCCCTAAATACTATGTTTGCAATGATTTCTGTAGAACTTGGGGCTTCTACAAGTGCTTTGCTTCTGGGCTACATCTGGGAGGCTGGCAGTGTACTCACACTGCATATCACGTATATGTCATTAGAATGCAGAAATCCAATTGTCTTTGAAATAAGAATCTCTAGAAAACAAAGTTTCATTGACCAGCTAAAATTTCTGAGTCACTATTCAAATCTAGCAATAACGTTATTAAAAGTATAGCTTTTCTTTAGGATGAGTAGGTAACGAAATATGTATACTGATAAAGTTACTTGCAAATGCTAAAGCACTAACCACAGAGAATTTCAATCTCTCTTGTCCGATAGGGGCTAACAACAGTCGAATTTCAAGAAAGGGTTTATGTGCCTACAAGTAATAAAATACTGTTTTCTCTCTGAGATTGAGGCCTCTAAGGCAAATTCCAACTTAGTCATACAAAATAAATGAGGTAAATAAGATAGAACTTAGTAAAGGTGTTGTCTATAGTTTCAAATATTAAAGAACTTGAACTATCTAAAAGGTACATTTGAAATTAATGGTGCATAAGGATGAAACTTTTAAAGGTCAGTCTTGCAAGGATGTGAGTGGGATGGGATAATGAAAGTTTATTCAACTTCAGAAATGTACGAGCTTGAAACAGTGTTGCTCCTACTGAAGAATCTTTGACCTTTTATGGAAATATGTTAAGTCAAAAGTCTATTTATAGAAAATATTTGTGTGTGTGTATGTGTGGATAAGTAAGGTGGGAGCCTGAGGAAAATATTAAAAATGAGATTAATTTCAGGAAACCTCCATTATATTGCCTTATTCTCAGGTAACACCAGCTATAGAAATGTGTTCAAATAAGAGCCCTTCAAAATGTTCAAGTACATTTGAATAGTCTCATCATGCATTTTCTTTCCATTTCTTCTCTAGTATGCTCTCACCGTGTCCCTTCCCTTCCCAGACATACTTAGTTGGCTTTACTCCCTTTTATCCACTCTGTGCCAAAAAAAAAAAAAAAAAAAGTATTTTTCCAACATTAAGTCAGACTTATTCAATGCCCTGGAACATAAATATCTCCAGAGAACATCAGTCCTCCATAATACAACACCTGAGTCCCAAATGGCAGCTGTGAGGTAATGAACTAAAGCTTGAAGAAAAAGTTCAAATCTCAGTACATTTGCCAGTTACAGCTGCCATGCTTTTCTGACAAAGACTCTATCTGCTACAAAAAATCCAGGTTTTCATAGGCACATGGAATGCCTCAAAGATCTTGAATACGTTTTTTTTTTTCCTTTAGGTTCTGACCTATTATCTTATGACTTGTGGTGTCACAGCCATGTTATGTAATTGGAGATACAATCACTGGCGCTGATGTAGGGATGTTGTTTGTAGAAGTTCTCCGTCCTCTATTATGTCTGTGTTTATATTTACATTTGTGAATTTTGGCATGTGTCATAGATCAGGCTCTGATATATGTTTTTAAACTTGGAAAAATTGTCAGAATACAGTGTATTTTTTTAACATGGTAACACCTGAACTGTCTGTAGCTATTTATCTGTAGTTATATTATACCAGCGTTATGTATGCACGCAGACACGTTTAAGGTAATAATTGTAGAATTCCATCCATAATCTTCTCCTTGTAGCTGTCACAGTAACTAGGCATCCAGCAAATACTGCCCTGCATTCATGAGACCCACAACCCTGTTGTACTCCCGATGTTTTCAACGACCTAATCCTCTCCTCAATATTCACAGTGTTGCACCATCCCCACTGCCACAACCACACTTGCACACACACGCTTACATACACCGCACCTCCCATTACAGATATGCTCATTGCTCTACAATGACTTCTCACACATATCTTCCTTCTAACACAAAATTTCACTTCCTTAGAGTATTTATTAGGACCGTAACCTAATGAAATAAGCTAATTCTTGCTAAGGTGCTAAAATTTTAATTGTTTTTAAAGAGAATATTGGCACTTTATAAGCACCTTTTGTATGACAAGTTTTAAGGAGTGAATCTTTACTTCATAGAATCTCAAGTGAAGAGATGCAATATAAAACATATTTGGGAATAGAGGAATCCTCACATCCTACAGTAGCTTTCGATGCCATATATTAAAATAATTCTTCTATAGACTGGCACTATATATTTTTTAGTTGCATGGCTTAAGGAAGAAAACCCAGTAAGATGGGAAAATCCACAAAGCCCATGGTATCCAAGAGGACTAACATCCATACTCAGATCTGGCAAAAACTCATTTGACATTTCCAGCATATCACACTGTCTCTAAATCAACTTCTCTATGTGTCAACTGAGTTGTTTGGCATTAAATATGTGATTTTAAAATGTTACGTTCTTAGAACTCAGGTCATCTGGTATTTCTATGGAGGAGAAAACAGGTTAGGAGAGGAGTAGTTTCTATAAGAGAAATGAGAATTAAACTAGTTTTACAAATGAAAGACAAATAAAATGTATGTACCTTCACAGAATCCATGAATTTCAAATGCATGTTTGTAATTTTTCAATTGTGTTCTATAGAAAATAAGCTAGAGAGGGTCATTACTGTATTAACAGAGACCGTAAAATCTAAATAATCTAATCTTTACTGTTGTTTCCCAATCTAATTTGATATTGCCCATAAGTACACCTATTTCATAAGCAGATGGGCCATAAAATAATCTGCCAATTAATCCTGAAGGACAAGCAGCTTTGAAGCTCACAAAAAGGAATATCTTATTTAAGGACATTTAATTGTGGTTATATTCAGACCAGAGGCATGATGCTTTACAACAATTTGACAGAACTCACACCTCATCCCATATCAAGATTTTGAATCAAGAGAATACTTTAATGAATACATGACAGAATCCAAGCTAATCAACACAAAGTCATTGTGAGCACACAAAGCATCTACCTCCCATTCAAAACCTAACCTTAGTCCTCCAATCTTTAAAACAAGGTGCAGAAATTAGTCAATATCAATTCTTCATTTCAAAGTTATGATCTTTTTAGATAAGAAATGACTTGGTCCAGATACCACACTGCCAAAAAAAAAAAAAAAAGGCAGAGGTTTTAATTTATTCCTATGGGAAATATGGGAAAGACCTCAATATTGGAAACTCAGGTGAGGAATGATTCTGTTTATTTGCTACCTTCTTCACAGACCAGAGGAAATTTTGAAGACAAAACCCTTAATAGAGGGTGAGGAACAGATCTAATCTTTATCAGTGCAAGGGTGAGGTACAGCAAGAGAATATACTCAGAGTGGATGGGAAAATTAAAGTTTTCAGGGCTATCAGTACGACAGCTTCTAGCAGAGAGTTCAGTTGCCAAGATGGATTCTCGACTTGAATGAACTAAGACCTTGAGATAAGGAGCAGACTGGTAATACCTCATTTCCCAGTCCTAGCTGTTTTCAAGGCCCATCCTAGGCCAATTATAAATCAATTTCCTCTGGCTCTCTTCTATCCCTCCCTTCAGTGCTTTTTATGAGATTATTTATGTGACGTGATCTTTGTGGTGTAGTATAGTCTTAGTCCACTCAAGAGTGCAATCTTTCTCATATACAATCTAAAAGACCACCAGCAAAATTCAGAGACAGGTGTTTGGAAAAGAAACCAATCGTTATAATAGTTACCATTTATGTATACTTGATTCCAGGAACTATATCAGATTCCTTGCATAATTTTAATATTCTCATCAAAATTTAAGTGTTTTTATTTCCGTTTAAAAGAAAATTCAAATATGAAACAATTTGGTCTCCTCTTTCCCAGTACACCACTAGGAAATGTTAAAGCTGGAATAGGAACTAATGCCTGTCCTACTCTAAAACCTTCTCTTATATTGTGCTTTCTCCCTCCAACCCACCTCCTTTATTTTCTGTATTCCACTTCAGAATTTGTTACCTCTTCTGTCTACTAGGTAAAGCCAACTTATCCAACTCAAGATTGATTTACTACTCCACCCGTCCACTATGTGGGATTACGGAAGAAGATGACAAGAATGCAAATAAGTAGAGAGTGTTATTCCATAGCTCAAGGATCTACAATCATTTTACCTCTTATCGTGTCAATTTTAAATTCTGGAACTACTGCAAATCTCAGAATTCCAACCTGGCCCCCTTTTACGCACCCAAGCTATTCAGACTCACTACTTAGGCCACGTTCTTTATGCTCTTCTCCACCTCTTGTGGCATGTTTATTTGCACAATCAAAACTCGTACTACTCTCCCTCTTTGAAATTTCTTTTTGTCCTGTTCCCACTTTTTATTTTATTCAAATTCTACTCAACCTTTGACACCAGCTCTAGCTCTAATCCTTCCTGACCTTTTCACAACTCTTCTAGATTATCCTGAACTGCCTTTTCTTTGTCCTTCTAAAAAAGTCCTTGAAAGCTATGCTATTTTCATTGCTTTCTAAATCCTTTTGTTTTATCTTCCCATTAAATAGCAAGTCAAAAGCAAATAAAATGCTGTACCACTTGTCTCCGTAAGTACCTATTGCGTGTGTGGTTGAGTTATTTAAGAGTGAGATGCATCTGACACACTGTTGAGACAGTACAGGGCCTTGGGCCTGGGATAAAAAGTACCCGAAGGCCAGGAGGCCAGGAAGCCAAGTCGAGACCAGGTAGTCAGAACGAATGCCTGATAGGACGTCCTCAAGAATGTTGCCACTCTTCCACTCCCTTTTAAGAGTGAAGAAATAGCTGATCTTATCTCCCTTCTAACAACCTACTCTGTAGCAGATGTTGAGCACTGCTCCACATGCAGTTGATCAAGGTTTGGCTGCTATATGACCTTTCTAGGGTGGTGATAATGAGCAATGCTTCCCTCTTACCCCCAGAGCACAGGTGCACAGATAGTTGTTAATCAACCAGACAAAAGGGGATGTCACCCCAACCCCTGCCTTTTTTCCAGAAAACTCCATCCTTTTATGCAAGCCCACTCTGTCTTCAGTTTATGAAAGTGCCCAAGCAGAGCCAGACACCCAGCCCGTCCAGAGAACCTTCCTTTCCTCTGTACTGTTTCCCTTGTACTCAAGCATAAGCTTAATCAAATCTGCCTGAAAATTTCTTTCAGGATTCCTCTGAATTCCCGTCTTGGAGAACCCAAGAATCTCAATGCAGATAACACTATAAAGCAAAAAATGTTCTCCCCCTCCCCCCCAAAAAATAATTACTCTCCAACCAAGTCTATTTTATACTTTAATGCGTCAGAATCATGGATTTTTTTTTTTAATTAATAAGCCTTTACCAGCCAAGTTATGGGACTTAGTGCTTTCATGGGGCAAGCTTTACAGAAAATTCTAGGGTTAATTTTCACTAAGAGAATAACCTTCTGAATTCTCATAGTATTATGCCTAGTTACTGTCAGGAGTAATTACAAATTTCTTGATGATTATATCTAAGACATGCATTACTCCTTCTTAGGTTTAGAAACCTCAAGTGAAGAAAAAGCAAGAAAACTTTTTTAATGTAATATATACTGCAGAAAGAAGCTCTGTCAATTTCCTTACTGTCCTCCTATATATACTCGGTGAACGGTTCAGAAGACACTCCAAAGGGCAGCATAGTTAATGTCAGCCCTGGAACTCGGCAGAACCAGCAGAGTCTGCCGCTGAGCATCCTTTTTAGAGGAGAGTTTTTCCGAAGAGCTATAATGAGTCACTATTTCAGGTCTAGCCAAGGTTCACATAATGAGCACAAACTCATTACAGCACATTGCACTATCCCAAAAGCTACTGTGTGTTTTTCATTTTCTCTTTGTATCAAAGAAGGTGTTTTACCCCTGCCCTGTTCCAAAAAAAAAAAAAAAAAAGAATAAAGAAAAGAAACTGCCAGGATTCCCTTAAATTAGTATTGGCTTATCAAAGGCCTTCAAGAGTCTGGGTTAAATGAATATGGTAATTTTGTAACTTCCTCCCTACTTTCAGTATTCTGATAATGCTTAAATCACTGACTTTGTACCTGTGACAATGGCACAGTGTCACCTCAACCCGTCCGATTCAGGCTTTGTGCCTTACATCTGACTTGCTTTCAAAATTGCAGAGAACGCCACAGAGAGGAATGTGAAGAAAAAAATAAAAGCATCTGATTGAGTCTTAAAGGATTCTGAAAAGTTGATATATGTCAGCTTTCAAATTTACAAGTTATATTTCAAGATACTTGCTTAAGTCACGTTGCTTTTCCAAGTCTTTTCCTAGTGAATTTTTAATAACTGACTTCTCTAAATTGGGGGTGGAACGGTCGTCATCTTGAGAAAATATTTACTTGTTTTCTGAACATTATAGATATTGCTTTACACTGCATGACAATATTGGGCAGTCTAAAAATTGAGTAAATCATCTGCAGACACAGGATTTCTGTGAGTGTTCTGAAGGAAAGTTGTTTAGATCAAATTTAATTGTTTTCAAAGATTTTTCAAAGACTAGGTTAAAATGAAAGTCACACATTCAACTCTAAAGCTTGCAAAAATATAAATTGTACTTTCATCAGAAAGAGGTCATTATTGATCGCATAGCCCATCTATTCCCTGAGTGGGTTAAAATTTTTGGATTTCCTGTTGCTATTAAATGTGCCACTCATTCCCTCAGTTTAAAGAGAAGAGGAACGTATCTTTCACTTTTATTTTCAAGACATAGGTCACAGGAAGATTAGAGTGAACTTGAAGTCATAAGTTTTGTCAAACTTTATTTTCAAATACCCACCAAGCAGAACACCTAAAATTAAATTCTAAGTGGCATTTATGAAGAAGGAGTAAATTTTCTCTCTTCCTTGGCATAATTAAGGTACATGAATTGTTTTTTTTATAGTACTTTCCAAAGCTCTAAATGAACATGTCCACTCTTTGGATCTTCTCTTTAGTTAAATATATGACTGTTATTAAAAACAGATTCTAATCCTTATACCTTTATTACTTATATGTCCACATGAAGGAGTTGATAGATGAGTTCATATACTGTCCTCATAAACTCCTTCCTGAGAACATTTTTATTGAACTGCCAAATGTTATAACACTAGAAAAGATCATTGAATAAAAATTTATCAATATAACAGAATTTTCTCTAGTATTATAGAACCAAAAAAGGGTTTTATTTTGATCTAATTTATTACAAATTACTATAAATCTGTGAAGGTATTAAATAAAAGTATTCAGGAGAAGTATCCAAAGATTAAATGAATCTTTAACAATCTGTATTTGTATTACATCCATATGCTGCTTAGACTTTTATTGGTTATTTAAAAATTTTTTTCCATTTAAGCCCTTTTTAATTAGTCTTAATTTCTTATACTCTTCTAACTTTAATGCTTAATTGATCAAACCTCGTTTTACAGGGGGTCATTTTTAAACTGACCACATTTCAATGAGATCTCACTGTATAACTTTGTTGATAATATGTGACATTGAACAGAAGGCAAAGCTAAATTGGGTTATATCCAAAAGAGAACTCAGTTACTAAAATATATTGGTTTGGTCAAAAAGTTCATTTGGTTTTTTCCATAAGATGGCTCTAGTAGCACTTAGTTGTCTTTAACTTCATTTCAAACAATTTTGTTAGATTGTATTGTGACAGCTGCCATATCAGCATGCATTTAAAAAAAAACACATCAGAATTGGTGATTTTTTGTGTAGCCATTTTCATATTGAAGATGGAAGAAAACATGTCATACTTTTGGTATATTATACTTTATTATTTCAAGAAAGGTAAAAACACAACTGAAACAAGCAAACAAAAAAGACCTGTGCAGTGTATGGAGGCGTGACTAATAGAAAAAGTCAAAAGTGGTTTGTGAAGTTTTGTGCTGGAGGTTTCTCGATGGACAAAGCTTCATGGTCGGGTAGACCAGTTGAAGCTGAGAGTGATCAAATCAAGACAGTAAATGACAACAATCAACACTGTACCATGTAGGAGATAGCTGACATGCTGATAATACCCCAACAATAAAGTTATTGGTGAAAATAAAAAATGTGTCCTGTATTTTACAGAAAAGGATTAATGAAGTTTCTGGCCAACCCAATATTAAAGACCTCATATAAGCCTATTTCCCCTTGAAAGTAATTTCATATCACAGATATTTCTAACATAACTACATAGCAAGATGTTCTTCTTTACATAAATCTTTATGACTGAGAATATCTGATTTAATACTTAAATACTGGATAGGCAGCAAATTTGATTTTCTTTCCAGTGGGAGTTGAGAGGTATGTACAAATACTGAAATGTCCAGTGTGCTTGTATGGGGCAAGGAAGCCTCAGAAGGCACTTTAACGAGGTCAAGTATAAGGGCAATATAGGCTGGTGATGACTAATAAGATGACTAATGTTCCATTTTCATAGAAGTTTTCAAATCTTTGTATATATGTATTGACCCCTCCAAAGAGAGTTAGTGCTTATTTCCCCCATGGTTACTTTTCAATATTCAACTTTTGACATCTAAATCGGTGTGATTTTTTACTGACATTTAAATGTTTTACTATAAAACTAGAGGAAAAAGTCTCCCAAGGTCTGTTCTCCGTGCTCCTGACCACATTGCACAGTGCAGGTAAAGAACCCAAATGCACAACACGGGGACCCACATCATCTACAGATGTGTCCACATACACTGGGTGTACATCTCAGTCCATTTAGGTTCTCCAAAAATGCAGCATAGTCTAGGTGGCTTATAAACAAGGATTTATTTGTCAGAACTCTGCAAAATCCAAGATTAAGGCACTGACAGATTTGGTGTCTGGGGAGGACCCACTTTCTGGTTCTTAGAGATCTATGTCCTTAAGTGCTGGAAAGAGCAAGTGAGCTCACTGGGGTCTCCTTTATAAGGTGACTAATCACTGTAATAAGGGCTTTGCTATCATGAGCTAATCACTTCCCAAAGGACTCACCTCCTAATACAATAATATTGAGAGTTAGGATTTAACATGAATTTCGGGGGACACAAACATTTCAGTCTAAGCATGGCATAATTTTAAGGACCCAGAGATTGGTACTTTACGTTGCCCATATCTCCTTGCACTTTACTATTAAGATGTGTCTTGAACAGAAGATAACATTATTTAATTCTATCATTAGAGATAAGACATATAAAGCAGAGACCTATGGGAGTGCAAACATTGATACATATTCATACTATGGTGAACAATGACTGGAAGCACATCTTTTCAAGAAGGTGGGTTTTGCAACGGACCAAGCTTGACAGTGGTGAGTGCTTGAAGTGAAGCAGTGATCTTTGTACAGAAAGGAGAGGTATAGGAAAGAAACATTGAACATAACATTTAAGGAGTACAAACAGGGTTAAGCACAACATTTAATATATCTTACAGTTATCTTGGCTTAAGAGTGATACATTCTGAGAAATGTATTGTTAGGCAGTTTTGTTATTGTACAGACATCAAAGAGTGCATCTACACAAATCTAGCTTCTGTAGCCTCCTACACACCTAGGCTATGTAGTATGGCCTATTCCTCCTGGGTTACAAGCCTGTACAGCATGCTACCGCACAAACAATGTGAGGTTAAATTAAGCACCAAAGAAAACGATGCCAATGAGATGTGGTAAACATGAAATGTACGAGGTTGCTGCAGGTATGGCGCAGTGCAGTGTGTTACAGCAAACTTTTTTTTTCAAGTAGAAAGAGTAAATTCTAAAATAATAATAAGTATAGTATAGTAAATATACAAACCAGTAACAATTTATTATCACTATGAATATTATATACAGCACATAAGTGTACGTGCTATACTTTTATACGACTGGCAGCACAGGTTTGTTTACATCAGCAACACCACAAACACATAATGCATTGTGCTATGATGTTATGATGGCTACATCATATCACCTGGTGAAGTCACCATGTGATAAGAATTTTTCAGTCCTGCCATAATCTAATGAGACCACCCTTGCATGTTGTACACACAGCCCATTACTGACTGAAGTGCCATGATGCAGAGCCTGGCTGTACCCAGTAGCTTTAGCCTTTACAGAACTGGCATCGCTCCATGCTTCAAGAGGTCCATGTAAAGGATAAGGAATATCTTGAATTAATAAGTGCTTTTTGAAGAACTCTGTTGAATTAGGCACCACTGAGGTCACAGAAGCCAAAGCACATTTTCTATTCTGTACTCTGATCTTGAGGATTTTAAAATACTGTTAGGAGAAACCTGAATGACTCACATGAATCAAAATAAATATCAAGAGAAGATAATATTAGGTCATTCTGCTCTATGCATTGAACAGAGTTATTAGCTTTCTGCCTCCATTAACTCTTGCTTAATTGCCTCTGAATCAGTGATCAAACACAGCGGCCCATAAAGGCTAACCATATAAAATGTATTTGAGAGGAAATAATAGGTGTGGATATTTTTTAAAGCATGCTTTCAGATGCCTAATTTTCCACATGAATCATTGTGGGTAAAATCTGAATATACTCAAAATAAATTATGAGCAGAAAAACTCCTGACTTCTGATGACTTTGGTATCAGTTTTGGCTGTATAGAATTTCCACTGTTTGAAAGGCTTTTAGTAAAGATAGCTGAACATGTAAGCAACACTAGTTACATGGCTTGCAAAAACATATCCATTATGATCATTAAAGATGTTCAGGTAAATATTTATCAGCAGAGGTGAAATATAGAAACCTGTATTACTTTACATAACACATTAAAAAATTCT
>PVJD01011669.1:0-44763 GCA_004026545.1 Mormoops blainvillei | reverse complement strand
TTTGTCAAAAAACTTTATCAGCCCATCGAGACACAGAGAGGCCTAGACTAACAGGTCAAAATCATCTAGAGCGCCATACAATTCATCATCTCCATTATTATCTTAAAAATACTTCGTGATATTAAGTTTCAGAATCTTTTCTTTGGATGCTAGCTGTACTACTAGCCAACATCCAAATACGAAGGGACTATTAATTTTACAATACTAAAACTGAGACCAAAAGAAACAGCCTTTCATGACTCATGCCCTAGGGCACCAGGATCTATCAAGTGTGACCTACAGGAGCCTGAGAACAAACCGTGGCTCAGGCACCTAGAGAAGAGGATTCTGCTTGCACACACCCTCTCCAGTGCAGGAGAGAAATATGAAGAATTATCTACAACCGCTCCACTCACATGTCTTAGTCAAGATTCTCCTGTGCGGTAACAAATACCTCCCGGCCTTGCCCATCCTGCGGGATTGGGCATGTCTGCAAAGCGTCAGGCACAGCCTCACACACATTCTTCCCAAACACGTGCTTTACAGGGTGATGGAGGTGAAGCCCACAGTACTGATGAAACTATTCATCAAAATGACATTCCTTAAACTTTTAAATTATAGCATTTAATATTCTTGGGACAGTTATGACTCTATAGGACATCAGTTTCACTTTTTTTATTATATTAAACCACCACCCCCAAATTCTTAACAACTTAATGTCTCCAGAGATAAAGGTTCTTCCAAAATATAGCCATTTTGAAGAATTGAGGTAAACAATGGCAGGCTTTAAGGGAAAAATCCCTTCCAAATAACTATCTCAATAATGTTGGGGATGATTGCTTCTCCCTCGATGAGTTGGTCACTCTTTATTCCCCTGCTAAACCAGGTATAAATATAGTTATCCTTGAATAGTATTTTATCACAACGACTTAAAAAATAACATGGTGCACGTCTAGAAAGGATATTATTGAACATGTTAAATGCATTCCTATGAGGGTGTGTGCAGTGTGTATGGAACAGACAGAAGTAAAAGGAATCTGTATATTGTACTACATGAAAAACATGTTGCCAAAAATATTATATCAATGCATTCTCTGAGAAACTGAGAATACCTGAGCCAAGGATTGAAATTCCTTAATTTTAAATGAGCAGACACATTATTTCATTAATTTCAGTTATGCACAATGTATTCACTTCAGTATATAAAGTTTAGTCATTTAATTTTTTGTATGAAGAGTCAGTGCATCAGTACTAATGGTTAATTGGAACTGATCTATAAATAATATTTCATTCATTTTTTGTTTTGCCTCATCTTTTATTCATTTATTCATTCATTTATATTACTGTGCATATTTTACCCTTTCTGAATCATTTGAGAATATATCTTTAAAATAATGTCTTTCCCTCTGCTGCTTGAGTGTGTATATTATAAGAACAAAATGTTCTCATACATACCACAGTAGGATGGATATCAACTCCAAAAAATGTCATACTGACACGACAATTTCACCTAATTTATATTTCATATTCTAATACCTCCATTTTCCCCAGTAGTGTCATTTGTAGTATTCTGTATTCTCTGGTATAGATCTAGGCTAAGATTATATATTGCTTTTGTCATTTCTCTTTAGTCTACTGGTTTATTTCTTCAGATTGCCATTGTCTCTTGAGTGGTATTTTGAATACAATTCACTTACTTTATAAAATTTCCTCAGTTTAAGTCTGTCTGATAATGACCTAATGGTCTGATTCAACTTATCCACAACCAATTGGATCAGACATACTGACATACTCGCACAATAATGTCCATCACTCCCACTGGTGATCTGAATTTTGACCAACTGGTTGAGATTTTATCTATTTTCTTTACCCTTCACTCGTGAGATTTTCCCCCTGCAACTTCCACAGTGAGAACCTTGGTTCAGATAACGTTATCACTTTTACCCCTTTGCTCAGTTCTACAACATGTGTAAAACAATTTTAGAGTCACTGTTTCTGTCCAATCACACACACACACACACACACACACACACACACCACAAACCCAGATTACATATAGAGACAAGATTTGTTTTGTATGTGATTCAGGTGATGAAAAATATTAGTTACTGTTATGTTGGGTCATATTTTAAAGTAATTCTGATAATCTCCCCTAATTAAAAACTGCTGACACAAAGCTACCTGATATAGATACAGTAATTTTTTTATTGTCTATTTTCATTATTTATTTTTAGAGTATTTTATCTCATTGTACTGTGTATACCTTTGTAAACCAATCAATCAGTTGGTTACCTCTGTAACAAACCACTTACAACAAGAACAGTCATTGATTTGACTCATGATTCTTTGGGCAAATAGTGTAAACTGGCTCAGTCTGGAGGTTTTGATCTTTGCAGGACTGCTTCACACATCTGTGTTCATGTGTGTGCATGGGGGTGAGCATATACAATGTTTCATATATTATAGAATATGATATTATTGGTCATAATTGATATATAGACAGGCCTTGGCTTATGATGGTTTCGCTTACAGTGGGAGAAAAAAGACAAGTCTCCAAGACTCCTTACATGTGGATTTCCCATGGTTACTTCCTTCTAAGAGGACAGACTAGAAAGAGGAAATACGAGAGTAACTTTACCGGAGAGAAATCTGATGAGCTCTATCTCAGCCAGTTGAATAAGGTCACTATCAACAGCCATAAGTCATGTTTATATTACACACTCTCCATAGAATGTGATGAGAATGTCACTATACGTTTGTGATTTTTGTCCCAATGATCCATAACTCAGCTAATTATAAGGAAAATGTCAAACACAGACTGACCAGTACTCAACCCTGTCAACCTCATCAAAAGACAAAGAAAGTCTGACAAGCCGCCACAGCCGAGAGGAGTCTAAGGCATTACGACAGCTAAATGTGATATCCTCAGTGGGAATTTGGGGAAAAAAGACATTAGAGTAAAACTAAGGAAATTTTCTTTAAAAAAAAAAAAGGAGCATTTGCATGAAATAACTCCAGTAAAGAATAACCTATTAATCCTGGCAATTAGTTGTGATAAATTAATATAATATGTTAGCAATATGCAAAACTGGGTTGGGGCGTACAGAAACCTTCTATAATATCTTTGCAACATTTTGTTACTTTAAAACAACCCCAAAAATAATTAAACGTATTATGAAAAAGTTTATTTTATATATTTGAGTGTGTTAAATCCCCCTATTATTTATCGGGAGTGTCATATAATTTCTCACTTTAAATCAGTGGTTCCCAATCTCTAATCTGTGTAAGAATCACTAAAGTTTTTGTTAAAATCTTATAAAAAGTTTGGAACCTACTGCCTGTTGGCTTTCCCTATAAAACTATATGTACCTGATCCCTCACTGAGGGATCCTAATTTACTTACTCCAGTGTGTGTCTGGACAACAAGATTTTTAAACACTCCCCAGGGACTGAAATACACAGCCAAGTTTGGGAAGCCCTTTCTTTAATGTTTTATATTTGAGATATTAGCTGTGTTTTTCCTCCTTCAAAATATGAATAGCTGACCAATTATATCAGTATCTCTAGAGATGCTTGTTAAACATGCAGCTTTCTGGCTTCTACTCCAGAAGTTGAAATGAAAATACCAAGATTTGGGATCAAGAAATTCAAATTTGGCAGGAAATTACTCTTAAACATATGAAACTTTAAATGGCTAGTAGTGCAGAGTCATGGAAAAGGAGAGGAATGGAGGGGGAGAATGACTCTGGGAGGGAGGGAAGTAGTGGGGGAGACAGAGGGGAGCTGAAAGAAATAGAAGTTTTAGAGTGAAAAGAGAATAAGAATGAAGAGAAAGAAGGCAAAGAAAAGGAAATGGGAACTAAAAGTTACTGGGAATATAACATCTTCTTAAATCCTCACAAAAAACCCCTTTAAGTGACATTGCTGTTCTCGTTTTGCAAATGAGAGCACATTCAGTGAGAATTAGCAACTTGCCCTGAGAAGGTCCAATGAGTCTACACAGTAGCAAACACCAAGCTGGGCTGGGCAACAGGGTGTGAAGCCAATGCTCTCTGTGGCCTGAGAGAGGCCAGAGTGTTGGCAGCGAAATGGCACCAGGTGTTAGACCAGTGGAGTCAGACTGGACCTTGGTTCAGCAACCTTGGTACTTGAATTCTGGCTAAGAAAGAATTCAGAGTCAAGACCCAACTATAAGAGAAAATTTACTTAGAAGTCACAGAGGTAGAAGAAGTAAGCTGTAGAAAAAAAATGGGCTCAGGAAACAAGTTACAGAAGCAAAAGGGCCCTTGGAGTTTAGGAGACAGAGAGAGGCAAGGAAAGGTACCTGTGGGGAGGGGGTGGGGAAAACTTTGCATGCTGCATAGAGAGAGTGGCCCTGGGTCCTCCATCCTAAGAGCTATTAAGGGGAGGGCCTCAGTAGAATACTCATCAGCTCACCAGGTGTGCACTCCTCTCAGGGTCGTGGTCTCCACTGATTGGTCAGCGCCAGGAAAGGCGATCATTAATCATTGTTGCTGGTCCTGATGTCAGCCATGGGGTCACTTCATCTGGTTCTACTATTTTTTGGGGTTTGCTGTTGAAATATAACTGAAGCCTAGATGTTCACCCTAGGGCTTAATGCTTAAGGGAATGGTTGAGCAGGGGCTTGTATGTTTTTCTCTGACCGCTTGTTTCTTCTCTAAGGGAGTCTAACCCAAATGACTAGCAATATGCCAGGGCAGAAGAGGTCCCAGCAGGGTCCTAACCACATGATGAGTATGTGAAAGGTCAGGGAATCTAATCCACAGGACCCATGATATGCTGGGGGAGGAAAGGTCACACTGGGGGCAAAGTCTCAATTTTGCCTGTTGCTAGCCACCAGGGGCTTTCTGCCCTGGTGACCTTCTGTACCTGGTCCATTGTCCTTGCTTTGCTCATGCCTGTCTAACTGCCTCCCACAAGAGGAGTTGATGATGCAACCAGAAGGTTTATAGTATTGAAAAAATAAGGTCATCAGAAACAAGGGCAATTCCTGTGTTTGAGTCAGTGCTTGTATGGAGAGCTGCTCTTCTAAAGTCAGTGCACCGCCTAAACAGTCTATTCTAACATGTAAATAGCCACGTGGATTGATGCAACGTGCTTTTCTTGATCTCTCATTCATGTTTTCCATAAGTTGTTACATGTTCGCTCTCTGAAATAATGTTCTATTTAATATAACCATAAAGAATGTGTGCCTCCACCATGCATTTTCTAGCTGTCGCTGTCTCCTCTCTTTTGTCAGGGGTTTCTGCTAGAGTTCCTGCAAAACAGTACCTGGGTCATGGGGATTTGTACTCAGAGAGTGGATGGACTTGAGGGGTCTCTCACACATAGGACATTGTAGCCATGATGGTGAGTACTATATGTGGATACACATGTTTAAGGCCCCAGAATCAAATTCTGAGAAGCGATTAGCAAATAGTGTTGCTGAAAAGGCCACAGTATAAAATGAGGATATTGAATAATGTAAAATATGTAGATACCACTCGCAAATGGGAAACATCAAGAAAAACACCTAATACTATTTGGTACACTTATTGTTGTGATATATGGCTTACTTAGAGGGAGAACTATAGTACAATTTAGTATATCTGTACAGAAAAGATGAAATTTGTACTAGGAAGAATTAGGAAGCATCCCTGGATAATGAAGAGGAACTCACCATATGTTGAAGAGAGAAGCCATTCCATGAATGGATATTACTTGTGTTGCTGTATTAAAATGAGATGAAGGCCCTGACAGCAGATGGTAGAAAGGAAATTAATGGGGCTGGCTGCACAAATGACTTCAGAGGGAGACTCATCTCAGCCTCTTTGAAAGACAACAGAGCAGAAAGCAGAACCCTCTAGCAGGAATTAAGGTTTAATTCACAATACTCTCTGAAGTTTCTAATTGCTTATGTGAGAAGAAATTAGTCTCCAAATGACTGAAAGGACAGCAAATCAAGGGTTAGGGAGTGAGGCAGGATGTAGGAAGTGAAAGTAGAACTCTAGAAAGACAAAACAAATTACATTTATAAAGATGGTTTCAGAAGAGAATAGATGCTAATTTTTTTCCATTTTTTGTTATTATTTCTTACTAGTTTGCAAACCAGGTTATTTTGGGGTTCACACCTTTGTATATTAATGTATGGCCTTGATCTTGAATTGATGTCCTGGGAGTGTGTGACCAAGGTCGACAACCACCTCCAGGCTACAGATCTGTGAATGGTTCATTTGCTGACAGTGTTGAAACAATAAGATAATTTCCTCCAGCTGATCTTCGTGACCTGCAAAGGCATCAGGCAGTATAACTTTAAGGTCCCCCATTCAGAAGAGGTCTGGTGCCTCAGGGATGTATGTGCCCACTCACAGCCAGGCATGAGGCTGTCTACCTTCCAAGTCTCAGATGACGCAGGTTCCTGAGTCAGTGAGTGTGTGTGTGCCTGCGTGCGTGCATGCGTGCATGTGTGCATGTGTGTGAAAGAGAGAGAGAGAGAGGCTAATTATCAGCCAATATCTATTTGATTTTAATTGTTAGCCCCCCTTCACTTTCAGTTCCACTCTATCCTCAGTTGGTGACCTAGGTTTCCTGGGTCCTAAAATACAACAGCATTAACTGAGTCACTGTGATAACTTAATATACTGAACAATTTGTGGCTATAACAGAAGCAATCACACTTACTGACCTACTGATCTGACCTGCTAATATTACTAGTGATATGCTATGGCTTGTCTATCTCCCTAGATATTATATTTAAGATTTTGAGAAAATAATGTGCAAAAACCACTTCAGAAATACCATAAGCTCTTTATTATTAGAGATGACACATGTTATCTCTTGACCGTACAGGTCCAACTGCTGATTTAAACTAAAAGACCTCCAGGCCAATAGATTTCCATTTAACTTGTTAAAGTAGGACTCTTCGTTGTAAGTTTTAATATTTAATATATTCCATGAAATTCTGAACTTAAATTCAGCGATGTTAAACCATCGATCATTTCAGAGGTCAACCCTTTTTGGAAGAAGTGTGTCCTGAATATGAGACCACCCACTTCTTTTGGTGTTAAGTGGCATCCCAGGTCTGGCACGAAGTAATCTCTTTGTTATGAAGAAAGACAGAAGGGAAACTGCCACTACAGGTAGTGGGGACTCCTTGACAGGCTACAGAAAGTGTCCCAGAGAGCTGTGGATCTGATGGTTCATGTTTTACATTGCTCCTGTCCTCGCTTTTTAAAAAATATATATAATTTATCATTTTTACTCAACTCAGGAGCACAAACTTGACACCTTATGATTGTGAAAAAGTGGTATTCATGTCAAAGAACTCTATTTTACAGTTGATGGTCATGAAACTTTTCAATGTTGTATATTGTGGAAAATAGTTTAATATAGTCCTTATAATTAGTCTGAGGCATATGAAAGCTTCCCTCATTTTGTATTTGGAATTGGAGCAGAGGGGTTGACTATAGGAAGTCTTTTTCCCATAAATAGCTTTATGGGGGTATAATTGATATATAAGAAACTACATATTTCAAGCATGCAACCCAATTAGCACTGACATGCATAGTCTCTCACAAAACCAAACAGAATCAGGCAATGAACAAACCTATCACCTTCAAAATATTTTCTCCTGCTCCTTTGTGTTTGTTTTTGTTTTATTATTTTAATTGTAGTAAGAACACATAACATGATAACTAACTTCTTAACAAAATTTGAAGTGCATGCAATGGTATTGTTAACTGTTGGCACAATATCATAAACCAGATCACTGAAACTTAATCATCTTGGATAACAGAAACTTTATACCCACTGATAGCATTCCCCACTTCCCCCTCCACCCAGCCCTCAGAAACAGCTGTTCTACTCTACTTCCATGAATTTGACTGTTTAGATACCTTAAATAAGTGGAATAAGACAGTATTTACCTTTCTGTGACTGGCTTAGTTCACTTAGCATAATGTCCTCCACATTCATCTATATTGTCACATATGACAGAATTTCTCTTTTAAAAAAATTGAATAATAGTGAATTGCATGCACGTGCCACATTTTATTTATCCATTTACCCGTAGATAGATATTTAGGTTGATTTCTTGGACACGGCACCAAAGGCACAGGCAACAGGAACAAAAGTAGAGCTGCAGAACCATATCAAACGAGAGAGTTCCTGCACAGCAAAGAAAACAATCAACAATATGAAAAGACCACCTATGGGACAGGAGAAACTATTTTCAAACTATGTGTATATATTTATAAAATAGGTTAATATCCAAAATACATAAGGAGCTCATAAAATCACTCAGTTAAAACATGGGCAAAGACACTGAATAGACATTTCGCCAAGAAGACATGCAGGCAAATGTCCAACAGGCACATGAAAAAGGGCTCAAGATCACTATTAGGACAATACAAATCAAAGCTACAATTAGACATTACCTTGCACATGTTAGGATCGCTATTTAAAAAAAGCCAAAGGGGGGAAGGATTGAGGGTGGGAGGTGCGGAAGGGTGGGGCTGGGGAAAGTGGCGGCACAAAAATGTTGACCAAAAAAAAAAAAAGAATGGGCAGCGGGAAGCTGGAAGTGTGGGAAATTAAGAAGCCAAAGAACTGGTGTGTGCCGCCCATGGACAGGGGCTAAGAGATGTGGGGATGATGGGATGGGGTACAGGGTGGAGGGCATAACGCAGAAAAAATACCAAAAAAAAATAAACAAATAAATAAGATGTAGAAAAGTCGCAGCCTGTGTTCACCGCTGATGATAATGTAAAATAGTGCAACAGCTATAGAAAACAGTGTGGAGGTTCCTCACAAAATTAAACACAGAGCTACAGTATCATCCAGCAATCCCACTTCTGGGTAAATGTCTAACAGAATTAAAATCAACATCTCAAAGAGACACCTGCACTTTCTTGTCCATTGAAGCATTATTCACAATGGCCAAAGCTCTGAGAGATGATACTGTCCTGTTAAGTCAGCACTTCCAAACCTGAACTCACAATTTTCCACACCAACCTCTTCATAACCATCAGTTTCCTACCTGAACACATTTCAAGTCCTCTCTCTGTCTCTCTCTCTGTCCTCTCTACCCCCCACTCCGCCTTTGTCTTTCCCCTTCCCCAGCCTCCACCTTGTGCTCTGTCTTTGGAGCTCTGTTGGAGAAGGTGTGGCCTTGGCCCATGGGATGCCATGAAAGAGGCTGTGTAGCTCTGGGTTAGAACTGATCCACGGTTGACTGGACAAGACTAGTGGTCAGGATTATGCAGACCAGGACTGGTAAGAACTTGTTAGAAGGGGAACACAGATGTATGTCCTACAGGCATATTTTTGGCAGCTGTAGAGCAAGCAGAAAAGAAACCACTAGTACTAAAAAAAATGGGGGGGGAGCTTTCTCATGCAAAGTCCCTCCAGTACCATCTCCTGCCAAATTGAACACCCCCTCCGCTGGAAAAGGGGAAACAGTGAGCAAGGCCATTTCCGTTATCAAGAGGGTGTGTTGGAGAAGAGCAGCAATAGATTGATAACTGGAACAACTGACTTCCCGCCATTTCTTTGATGTGTCTTATTGACGTACATATTTTTATTTTGTGTTTTCTGTATACCCCAGTGTTAAATCTGAGCAGTGGCGATGCACCTCAGCGCTAAAAGACCAAGACTGGTTCACAAAAAGGGACTTTCGACATCACAGGAGGATTGATGATTTAGTGGAGAAAAGGTACAATAGTCACCTGGAAATGAAAAGACATTGGTTATTATGATTCACTTGCTCAGCAGCACAAACTACCAGGAAGAAACGCAAGCACCTTAGGTTGTATAACAGAAATCATACATTAAAGAACAGACTTTTTAAGAACAAGTTATAGAAACTTAAATCAATACATTTACACAAAAGAATTTGGTTATAATCACAATGAGTGACATTTTGAGTTTACTGGGGAGCCCATTATTGTAGGGTAAACCTCTCTCTTTCTCTCTCTATATCATTCAGAAAGTTTCTCATAATATGAGTAATGTCATGTGATTTTTACAAATTCAAAATTATAACTCTCCTTTTATAAAACTACATGATTATGAAACTGGTTTTGCTAATATATGGAAAATTAACTTTCCATGATTATGACTGAACCTGGGTCATTCTTCACTGATAATACCACACCATTATCATATACAGTCACTGTGCCCTGCTTAGAGAAGACAGGGTGATAGACGGCCTTAACTTCACCTGGCAGGATCAATGCCACAGTTGTAGAAATAAGCTCACCACGTAAGACAGCAATTCTTTTATCCAAACAAGAGCCTAGGTTAGAATCCTTGCAAAATGTCCTCAAGAGTGTTAAAGTTGCCGTAATTTATGTAATGAACGGGACTTTAATACTCATCTCAAAAAAAGAGGCTGCCTCATAATCGGTATTTGGGAGTTTTTAAAATCTTGCACCGTTTCCCTGGGGAGTAAATAACGGCCAGAGTGAAAGTGAGGGAAAATGAAGGGGAGGGTTTCGCGGGGCAGAGTGCAGAGCTCACTAGCACTGGGGCCCAGGTGGCCACCCATTTGACCATTCAACAGTTTAATTTGTGATACCTTAAATAAGTGGAATAATACAGTATTTGGTGAAAATGAAAAAGAAAACTTTATTTCAATAATTACGTTTCTTTTTAGATATAACTATTAGTGATGAAAATAAATTCAACAAGTTATTTTGCTAACAATAGGTAAAATATGTTATACTGTCCTTTTCCCTTGTGTGAAATGCCAGCTGACCCCCATTAGATAGAGATACCAAGCATATAACAAAGCATGAAAGACTCTGAATGATTACCGGCCTCCCTCCCGGCTTCACTCCCATGGTAGAAGCTCAATAAATGCTGACTAATAGGCAGAGCCTGAGGACTGAGGCACTGGCCTGAGAGTCAAGTTCCACAGTTGATATTTCGCTCTTACTGGATGATTCCTCCCCACTGCACTTCCTGGGTTGTCAGGAAGCTCTCAGAAGAGATGTCAGTGTGCCCCAGAGGATTATTTACACTTCCAATAGAGTTTGGGTTAAAAGACCCTCAAAGAAAAATGGCAGATAATAACGCGGGCCCCAGGGAGCCCATTGGAGGATGCTGCTGCAGGGAGTTATTTGAAGACGTAGGGCAAAAGCAACCCTGTCAATAATGACGAGCGCTGTCTGAAGATGACTTGTGGGACAGTCACTGATAAATAGGATTTCAGGTGTCAGTCAGGAAATAAGCTATTACTTTGCCCAAAGTGAAGCGATCGGAGACAGCAGAGCAAAAAATTGCATATCTGGAACTTCTGTGAATTCTGGGTACCATGACAACCAGGCCAGGATGGGGCATAACAGCCATTCTCAAGGGTAAACAGATCACGACAGGTTTTCCCTCTGAACTCAGAACACCGAGGCAAAGAGGCATAAATGAATAATTCATTTCACTGAGTCCACACTCCTGAGAATGTCCAGACTTCTGGAGGCTGCTGGGAAGGTCCAGCATCAGGGGCGGGGCTGGTCGAGACCTAACTTAAGCGGCATGTCTTTCTCTCTTGCTGTGGAAAACTGGGCGGCATCTCCTTTTGACTCTGTACAGAAGAGCACTGATCAGAATCTTTGCCAATTATCCACTGGTAGCAAATATTAAGGGGTCAGAGATATTTAAAAATAAAGAAACTTCAGATAACTTTTATTTTTCATAGCATGTGAGGTATTTGCTATTATTGGAATACTATCTTTGAAATGCTAAAAGCTTTTGTCATCCACCTACCCCATTATCTTAGTAACAAAAGGATCTGGGTGGCTATAAGCTGAGCGTTCCCCGCAATTAGTTCTTTGTTTCTTATTTTTCAGTGATATTTCTTTAAAAAAAAACAAAAAACCACAACTCAGATTTGGATTTCTGTGAACACAAGTGGGCTAGAGTCAGGATGTATCACATGAGACAAAGTGACTGGAAATTTTATGTGCTCTTTGCAATCTTCCTTCTATCACAGTTTTCTCTATATTGGCAATCTGTCTGTTAAAGACAACACAAATTAGTTTTAGGTGTAATCACTGCAGAGTCTATCAGAAAGAAAAAAAAAAACTTTGAACTCCTTTTCTTAGCAGGGGTGTCCAACCTTTTGGCATCTCTGGGCCACACTGGAAGAAGAAGCATTGTCTTGGGTCACACATTAAATACACAAACACTGATGAGACTGATGAGCAAAAAAAAAGATTCTAAGTGAATTTATGATTCGGTGTTGGGCCACGTTCATAGCCATCCTGGGCTGCATGGGGCACACAGGCTACTGGTTGGACACCCCTGACTAGACCTTCTCAAGCTGTGGCTATCATTCTGGACCAACTCCAAAGCGTGGTTTTTCCCCCCACACCAAGCAATTCTCCAACACCTGCTGTGTGCCCTACAATTCAACCCAATTCCAAGACCATCTTCCTGGAGATGATGTCAGATTCCACAGGTTAAGGGCTCTGTCCTATAAGAGTTACCCCCCAATTTCAGACTCCAATAACAAGTCCTGGTTACCACCTGTGCTTCTGACATACTGACTATAGATTGGGGGTTCCAACAACCCTCTTTGGGGGTTCAATTTTTTTTGCTAGAGCAGTTCATAGATCAAACAAGAAGAGCTCATAAGCATAATATCCTACAAATAGGGTGTGGGGGCACAACTTTCTTTGACTTAAATAATCAAAAAGTCACTTTTGTATTTTAATTTTCTTTGTTTTTTATTGAATTTATTGGGGTGAGCTTGGTTAAAAAATTATATAGGTTTCAAGTGTACTATTCTAAATTTTGTTAATTAATTTATTTTTAGACAGAGAGGAAGGGAGGGAGAAAGAGAGGGACAGAAACATCAATGTGTGGTTACTTCTCACTTACCCGCTACTAGGGACATGGCCCGCTACCCAGGCATGTGCCCTGACTGGGAATTGAACCAGCAACCCTTTGGTGCACAGGTCAGAGCTCAATCCACTGAGCCATACCACCCAGGGCTCGAGTGTACAATTCTATAATATATCCTCTGTATATTGTACTGTGTGTTCACCACCCAAAGTCAAGTCTCCTTTTGTCACCATTTATCCCCCCTTTTACCCTTTTATACCTCCATCTACCCCCTCTTAATCACTATACTATTGTCTGTGTCTATGAGGGTTTTTTTGTTGTTGTTGTTTTTTCTGTCAGAGGGGAGGGGATGGGAAACTGGATCAAAAAGTTGAAGGGATTAAGCAAAAGTCACTTTCTTTGACTTAAAATTTAAATCAAACTTTAAATCCACCTTTGTAGTATCCCATCGAAAATAAGAAAACAAAGCTCTATTAGGATTGTGAGCATTCCGCGATTCTCCTAAAGGGAGACATGCCGTGGGGGTATCTGCATACCCTAGGGCTGGACCGGGAGCCTGGCGGCGAAGGGTTCACCATCGTCCCCAGCTCCCCTGAAGCCCACCTGTTCCTGCTCTCACCATCCAGACAGCGGCTATTCCTTGCTTTTCCTGCAGGTTCACTCTCTCTGTCGACTGTGGACAGTAGGAAGTGACACATTAGGGGGCCTATAGCTTCAATCAGAGTTTTGCTTCTGCCAATTAAATTGAATCAGAAGTCACTCTCCTTCTATATCCACCATATTAAGTTGTCTTAAATGGATTTGAGTAAAGCATTCCCGGAAAAGGTCGCTGTGAGTCGGTTTTGAACTTCTTTTTTTTTTTTCTGAAATGCAAACAAAAAAGTTCTGTTAGTGATTCCATGGGCTGGAGGGGATCTTTCTGTGCCCAAGTCTCCAGGTGTTGAGCCTGTACAATGATTAGAAATGAAATTGTTGACCTTGGGAGATTAGTCTGTGTTGCTATTAAATCACTTCATGCTATTGCTTTAGGGAGGTACCAAAAGTCCTTTTTATGCATTTTCTACAGATTCCTTTCCCACAATCATATTCTATTTTCACTATAAAATTGTCATCATTGTTGCTAGTGCTTGGGAAATATTAAAAGCAAATAAAACTTTCGTATTTCCCATTGCTACCGTTTTGTTTTCTGTTATAACAGTTCAATGTGTTAAACAATAGAAAGGAAACACGTTCACTTAAGAAACGAGAATAAATATCACCCCAACCTATTCTGTTTGACAGTGTCAACTTTTAGGTGGAGGGAAAGGAAGCACCACAATGACTGTAAGACATTTCCCTTCTTCCACAAAGCTACGTTTGCATGTCTGAGGTCCTTGCTCAGAAACTGGAGGACAGGTGCCACTCCAGGAAGTGGGTTGCATTTGTTTGTATGAGGGCAGTTTGTCTTTTGCTTAATTTGGAAACACTCCATGCTGCAGTGGTTCCTATGGAACACCAAACTCAGAGGGCTATGAAGCAGAAGTCCCCTCAGTTGATCGTTGATTGTCACTCCCATCATTCTCTGACACTGAGCATGCTCAGGAGCTTGTGGGTCCCAGCAGCCCCCCAGAGGCACCCCAGCAGTAGCACAGTGGGTCTACATTTTCACCAGCCACCTGAGGCCCTGGGCGTTTTCTTCCGTGGCAGGTGCTGCCTGAGCTACTGTCAGCCTGACAACTCAGACAGAGAGGAAAAGGCTGTGAAAATGCCAAAAAACATAACTGCTTGCTGAGTCTCCTAAGACTCTTAATTTCACAACTTCTGTTGACAACCTTAATGGCGAGTTAATTAGCCATTGTTGTGACTGATGCTCAAGCCCAGGATGTATCTTTTCACGGGACTGATGTGTTATCTAGGCTAATTTGCAGAAGTTAAAGAGCCAGAGGTTTCACACCAGCATGAAAAATAAATCAAACATGCTGAAAACGTATTAAGGACATCCAAATAATCAGTCTACCAACTGCCACTACAAATCACTGAAAGTCATCATCAAGAGACAACCCAAAAAAGGAATCTTTCTAAGAGCATCAGCTAAAATTCCCTATTTTTTTTTAAAAGAACAACTTTCACATCCCAATTAAAATCAGAACTCTTAGAAACTTAACCTAAGTACAGATGGCATGACAGGCACACGACACGGTCCCTAATTTCATCAGTTCTATAGGGTGGCAGCCAGCCCCATCCACTGTGGTAGCAAGGACGCAGAGACTGCCCACTCCCTCTGGGAGAAGTGGTGGGACTTCTCCCAGAACAGCCTCTCCCAGCACATGCCATTTCCTTTCAAAGGTACCATGAGAAGAAGTTAACTCTCATGTCTTCCAATGCAGAGAAAAACACAGATGGCATTCGGCCAATAACCCAACCCAGCATTTCCCACATATAACGTAACAAGCATTATAACAAGTGTTATTACATCTTGCACTTGACTCTGTACAATGACTGGAAAAGAGGCAACTGCATAATAAGCAGACCTGGACTCCAGTCTCTCAAGAGATGAGCCTGCACCACTGGGATCCCCCCAAGCAAGAGGCAAGATGCAGAGCTCACTGCGCCATGGTGTGTTCACCCACCTCCAAGCTCCTAGTCAGTGTCTGAACCTGCTCAGTGAAAGTGAACTGATCAGAGGGGCTTTACCTCTGATTCTGCTAGAGTTGCTGGTTACATCAGTCCAGGGCCATGTTTTATGGTATTGTTTTGGGTTGACATATTTGATCCATGTTGTTAATGCAAATTCAGACTCCAAACCCCTGTGTGGCAAGGAGTCAATTTATAGTTTTCCACAATTCAACAACTATTTACTGAACACCTATGGTATGGGTGGCACTGTTCTAGGTACTAGATCCAGTAGTGAGCCAAAGGGTCATAATTGGTGTCTTCATGAAGACTGAATTTTCAGAGGGGAGTGGGTCTCATCCTGCAGACACAGGAGGAGATCAAGCTCTATTGCCACTTCTGGGTGGTGGTGATTTTCCTTGCCTGCATAGATTGGTAGCATTAAAACGACCCCAGCTCTGTGCCAGGGAGTCAGCTCTATGTCCCTTTCTTAGTAGAATCAAGACCACAAAATCAGCCTTCCCATGAAATTTAAAATCTTATCCTCCTTGTGCCTGTATATAGATCCTGTATCACCTTGGGCTACTGGGGATTCATCTTGAGTCTCCCAACACTTCTTGGCCACAATGTTTCCCTTGATTTTGAGCTAAACAATTCATTAAAGTTATTTCTATTATATTTTATTTAGTACATGTCAGGGTGTCTACAAAGTCTGGAAATGTAAGTCATGTTTTTCATATTGAAGATGTCCTAGATGATGCTTTTTATATTAATCTGTTTACAGAGTCTATGGGCACACATCTTTAAAGAACCTGTTTGGATTCAACTCAGTCTACCAAGCTACTAAAAGTATATTTAAAATTCCTGCAATCTCCATGTATGGGTCCTTCTCCACCTTCCCATATCTCACTTTCATATGTTTTGCAGAGTGATGGATACAAAAGGAAATAAGTCACAGATCCTGTCCTGATGAGGATATACACAATTTAAAGAGCTGATGCCCTCTTTATTTTCTCTTTCAAGATTTGTGTTCTCTGAACTCATCATTGCATGTTCTCTATTTTTTTTCCTGGTGTTTTCTTTGTTTCTGCCTCCTAAACACTGGTCTGGTATAGGACTTGATCCTCAGACCTATTTGCTTCCTGCTCTCCACTCGATGGTGAACATTTTTTGGAAGATTCTGTGTACCCAGCATCTCTTTCCTCCATCTTGGATTGCAGTTGCCATCTCCACATGGGGGACTCTTTTCTTCTCATCCCATGTTTTCTGGTGGGATTGTTAACATGAGTGCTTTTCTCTTCATGACAACAGGAGGGGAAGAAAGAGCCAACCTGACCCATTGTACAGCCATGACCTGACCAATATTTCAGGTATTTCTATGCTGTAAAATGCCCCCAAAGCTCATAGTCTTAAAACCCCCTCGATTTATATTCAGTCATGTGTTCAGTGGGTTTATAAGGTGCTCATAGGCATTCCACCTAAAATTTCTTCCTTCTGTCTACTTCTAGGTGTCAATCCCTCATAAATTCTCAGGGCAACAGGCCCCTTCCACCTTCCTGCCATTCATCTTATCCCCCTACCCAGTGCAGTTCTGAACAGTTGCCACGGTGGTATTTCCAAAGCACACACTGGGTCACATCCTTTGCAGTAAAGAGTCCTGCCATATCTCCCCTTAGGTCTCAGAGTGAAATCCAGTCTCACGATGGAGCATGAAAAAGCCTGTAATCTGCTCATCTGCGTTATGTTTTACAACCTCAGCCTTTCCATGGCTCCCTGGGCTTCCCCTGGCCTTTGCCCATTCGGAAGTTCCTCAGTTATATAAATACATCATGCTTTCTTCAGAGACAGAGTTTTTGGGTCTCTGCCTGGATGACATTGTTGTCCTTTCATCTGACCCCCACTGAGACCGCTGTAATGCTTGTGTTTGGGGAGGATTGGATGGATAAGGTTGAAACGGCAGGTGAAAAGGAAACTACACGATGAATATTATTCCAGTACAAAAATGCACTTAATCCTTGACTCAAAATTATACTTCTAGTCACCTAATTGAAAAAGTACTTAAAGTTGCTCCAAAATAACTTCATTGCGGTATATGCCATCACAGCAAAATTAGAAACAACCTAAATGTCTTTCCATAAGAGGCTGATTAATAAAAAATGTTTTGTACATTTATGCAATAAAATGTAATAGCACTAAGACAAAAATAAGATCATTAAAGAGCATGAAGAAACAACTGGGAACATTGCTTACAAGAGTCTCTTACTCTGTATTGAATGGAATTTCATTATTTATTATCAGAAAAATATATGTGTCATTTCTGCAACGTAGAGGTAGATATGAGTTTAGATGTATCAGCAAAAAATCTTAAAATGTTCGTCTTATAACTAAAATGGTCCATTTTCTTCCTTTGACTGTTTTCTAGTTTAATTTTCCATCTGCATCGTGCTGCTAAAGTGCAGGAAAGATCTATGGAATATGATTAGCTATGTTTGTGGAGTTACTTTATGCACAACTCTTGTTCTTGGCCACTTATTGCTTCTTGAAAAAAAATAGCATTTGATCTAAAATTTCTCTAGCTATTTTCAAGCCAACAATAAATTTTTTATGGAAAACTTAAAGAGAAAAAAATTTTCAGTTATTAATATTTAAGTCAGTATGGTTCTTCATGCACTGAGAGTAAAAAATAACATTTAAACACTTTTATTTATGAGTAACTTGAAAAGGTTTCCACTGAATTGCCCTCAGGTTGACGGGATTGCAGTCTGAATTAAAAAAAAATGTTTTCTCTATTCATACTTACATCCAAATGAGTAAAAGTGAATAGTGGTCACTGAGTCACTATTGTCTTATGGTCTCTCTGGATAAATATCAGGTTGCATGTATATCCATACGGACAAATAAGTATCTTTATGGGACCAGGCCACAGTATAAGTCTTTCCTTATGTATACTCATTTCATTTCCCTTACACTTGTTTTTAATTTGGGCACCAAACCAACATGGCATTTCATCTATATATTTTATATTTCATATATATCTTTCATACACGCAAACACGCACACACACAATGAGGTCAGTCCTGGATTTTAAAAGTCTAGCTATTATTAATATAATGAGAACAGTTTGTGCAACATCGATGTAACCTGGCAGCCAAGGAGGGTGCACTGGAATGTGCAGGTGTGAACAATGAAGACTTCACTGTACTAGTCAGTGGGGGTGGTAGACACCATTGAGTGAGCATGTGGACTATGTGGCCATTGCAGTCAAAATAACTGAGCAAGTAGAGCAATATATCTGCATCAAATTTTGTGTCAGGCTTGAACGTTCCTCTGTGTAAACTATTTGGAAGATTCAGAAGGCTTTTGGGAATGAGGCAATGAATGCAGTGCAAATAAAAGCATGGCACAAATGCCTCAAAGATGGTTGAGAATCTGTTGAAAGTGATCCACATTCTGAAGGCCTGCAACAAGCAGAACACCTGAGAAGGCTGAATGTATACGGGCTTCAATCAACAAAGATTGGCGACCTAGGTGACTCAGCCCCCCTACTGCCCAGATTTGGCCCAATGTGACTTCTGGTTTTTCCCAAAACTAAAATCACCTTTGGAAGGGAAGAGATTTCAGACCATTGATGAGATTCAGGAAAACATGACAGGGAAGATGATGACGATTCCAACAAAAGATATTGTAGAGTGTTTTGAACAATGGAAGAGATGCTGGGAAAACTGTGTTAGTGCCTACTTTGAAGGGGACTGAGGAATCATCATCCTATGTACAATTTTTCTTGTATCTTACATTTTCTTCAATAAATGGCTCTATTTTTCATAGTATATGGCTGGATACTTTCTGGACAGACCTCATAATTTTTGCATTCTTTCTCTCTTTCTTGCCCCGTCCCCACCATTTGTTCTTTACCTCCACTAGTATTTATTTTCACTCTTAAAATGGTGAGCCTTAGCATGGGCCTATTATTTTTCCTTATATGAAATTCATTTACTTCACAAGCAGATGAAGTAAAAAAGACTAATCCCCTTCACCCCTCGCACCCTCCAGATTTCATTCTCCTTCTGGTTTGAGCTGGTTTTTTCTAACCTTTCCCTTTCAGAGTAGACTTGGCCAGGTCCAGCTTAGACCCGATAAAAGCCCCGCTGTTCACAGTGTGGTCTTCGGCCTGGCATTGGCCTGCGCTGTGCCCCTCTCCCTTCCTAGCTCACTTCATAGCTTTTATATGTTATCCACCAACTTTGTCTTATTATAACCGAGGTGTTTCACTTACTTATATCCCTGTCCAGTGCATTTTAATTATTAAAACTTTACTGTTTATTGTTCACTACTGAGCCAAAGAGGATGTTGCAATTACATTTTTTCTTCTTGGACCATTTTTTGCCTTTTTTATGTTTATACTCTCCAGTAGCCTTTGATATGCTTCTTGATACAGCATTGCATAGGCCAGGACTCTCAGATCATCTCTGCAGTCCAGGTTCCCCTCGGGGCAGTCTTCCTGGGGCGCTCTGACCACACCTCCCACCAGGTGGTCCCACATGGGCCTATTTTAATAGGATATTATTTATCAAAAGCATTCCTTCAACCTTATTTTGCACCCTTGACCCCATATTCTGAGATACTGGGTGGTACCAGTTTCTAAGCCATTTGAAGCACCTGCCGTATAAACTGAATAAACTGAGATTCCGAGCTTTTATGCCCACCATCCTAGAACATATACGTTCTTCTTCAAATCACAGCAGAACCTGGCAGCCTGGGTGTCTCAAGGATCTTATTGGCTTTTTTTCAGCTTCCAAAAGTCCATTGCTATTGTTGCCTCACTTGTGTTTTGTGTCTTTTGAAACTAGTCCTAGTGGTGATTTCTGAAGGGAGCAAATTTAGTTTTTATAGTTTGAATTCCATCTTCCAACTTACCTGAGAAACTGTGTATAATCTTTAATGCCAGTGCAAAGTCATTCTCCTTTGTAAGTGGTTCTGGGAGGCTGAAATGAGCAAAGAAAACCTAACTCTGACTGCCACAATTTATTCCTTATTATTTTAGGCAAAAAACAGCCGGAACTCTTCAGAACTAGATGTAATGAATAGTATTTCCTATAAAAACAAACTATACATATCCCAAAGCAGCAGTACTAATGTATTGAATTTCATGTTATTGAAATGTTAAATTAAAGAATTGTTAAATCTCATGCATATTAAGATGTACAATTAAAAGCTAATCTATAAAACATACAAATAAGTTAAAAGAGAACTATCTAATGCCTCAGTGGGAGAAAAGATAATTATTTGTTTTAAAACATGAACTGGGAAAACATTTGGAGTTTTATAATCCATTTCTTATCATTCAATTTAACTTCTCTTAAAAATACAATTAGGAATTTATGAGGAAGGACTCAGAAATCATTAAAAAGCAAAACTGATATTAAATTTCTAATTTGTGGACTTTCAAACTTTTACTCTTCTGCCCTTTTATTAAAACTCTTATTCTTTACTAATTCATATGAATAAGCTATTGAACTCTAATTTGTAATTGCTAAATGCATTTGAAAATTCTTCTACATGTTCCTTGTTGATGTAAAGATATAAACCAAGCTAAATAAGGCTCACTTTTAAAAGTTTTGTATTAATTATATCTCTCCATAACTATACCTGTATGTAATCTATATCTGCAGCTATATTTAATGATTTCCTTGGACTTCTACTCCTAGCAATATGGCAGAGTAAAAGAGCTAAAAGAACATATTTGAGTTTGGGATGAATTTCAATTCATTCAAATATGCTTTAAATGTATTTTGGGGCTTCTTGTTGGCATGCAAATATTGAAAGGGCAAAAATATAATTAAAAATTATGGGAAAAACATATAGTACTAAACTTGAGTTTCCCCTGGGAAAAAATACTAACCCTGGGTCTGATGTGAGGCAACTAAGTCTAGTACCTGCAAGAGGTTAAGGCTTACACAAGAAACTCTTTAAAATATTTGTACATTAAAAGCCCTCATTGTTTCTGAGATTAAGTTTAACCAATGGGAGGAAACTTTTATATCACTTATTGCAAAAAGAAATAACCCACCAATAAATGAACTCTCTTCAAAGGTTTTACATATTAAAATTATAAACATAACACAAAATGCTATGTATAAAATATCTAAAAATTAAATATAATCAGATAATAAGCAAAGATGCCACTAGAAATGGCAAAGCAGGTTTCAAAAATAAAATAAAGCATATGAAGATGAAAAATATAAGCTCTAGTAATAAAGCCTCAATGGTGAAGTTAATGTCAATTAGGCATAGGCTGAAGGAGTGATTGGTGTCTCTGAAGAGAGCATTGAAGAAATTATGCAGAATAGAGGCAAGGTATAGTAACAGATGCAGCAGGAGTGTTCCAGATTCTATCGCAGCATTAACAGCCCATCTCAAAACGCAGTAGCTTGAAACAACAATCATTTTATTATACTTGTGGATTCTGAAGACCAGTGTTCAGGGCCCGGCAGGTATGATTTGTTTCTAATGAAGGATGTCAGGGGCCTCAGCTGGGAAAACTCAAAACTGGGGGGTGATTTTAGTTAATAACTAAAGTCACCTGAGGACACCTTCACTCACGTGCCTGAAGGGTAATAACAATGGTTATAAACTTGTGTCCAAATTAGGCAGTCAACCAGAATAACTACATATGGCCTGTACAGATGGGGTTTTATCTGTGCACCCCAATAAAGAATGTATTTGGGGATCCTCATGTTGTGGAAGCTGGACTCCAAGAACAAGTGTTCCCAAAGAGTGTGTCAGTGTTATGACCTAGCCTTGGAAGTCACTAGCATCACATCTGTGATACTCTCTTGGTTGAGACAATCACAAAGATCCATCTAAATTCAAGGGCAAGGGACATATGTGTATTCCACTACTGGCTGGCATGAATGTCAAGGTCACGTTATAGAAGAGCATGTTGTGTTGTCTTTAGAAAACCTACTGTCACAAGAGGTTAAATCCCATAGAGGAGATTGAAAAAAGTCTAACATATGAATAAGGAAAAAAGATAATGGCAGACAAGCAATCTTCAAAAAAGAAAATGGCTGAGAATTTTTCAGAAGGATGGAACACATGAACCTACCAATACAAAAATCACAACCTATACCAATAAGGATTCGAAATAAAGGAAATGTACATTTTTCATATTGTAACAAAAGAGACCAACAAACAAAAAGATGGAGAAAGTTCTTACAATAAAAAGAGGCTAAAGGGATCATCTAAGGAAATACAGTGGTACCTTGGTACTGGTCATTAATTCCTTCCAGGACTCCTGTTGAGTGCCAAAACTGATGAGTACTGAAACAGATGAGTACCGAACAATGAAGCATTTTCTCTTGTGGGCTGGCCTCACGACTCATACAAGTTCTGGCAAGTGAGACTAGCCCTGAGCAAGTCCAAAACAATTTTTCTAGTCAAAATGCAATTAGCACAGGGTTTGACAAGTCCTGAAGCCCACGAGTACCGAGGTATGACTGTAATACAAAAAATGACTCCTCCAGCACAAAAATAAAGTAAAAAAGCAAAGAACTATGTCATTGACAGAAAATAAATCTTATTCTGGAACTGTTTATGCAGCAATACTGCATTTTAAAAATAAAAGTGAGATATATTTCATGTGATCAAAAAGTGCAAAAAAATTACCATCTGCCAATCTTTGCTAAAGAATTTTTCTTTTAATTGTATCTTTTAAGATACATTTTTTTTGTATTTTTTCAGCTTTATTGAGGTATTAATACCCTTCAAGGGGTATTACTCCTGGCATTTCAAAGGTGTGTTAACTTAGATGCACAGGAACAGTGGACAGGTGTTGCTTAAAAACTTTTCACTAAAGAACTTACAGACCTGATCCACCACAACCTTCCCAGTTAGGAATTTATGATCAGATCACCCTGTGAAGTAACTTTCAATAGAACCGTTTTTTGCCCCCAACAAGAGCAATAGTGGCCTTTGCTTTGTCTTTACATTCTTTGTTTTGTGACAACTTAATATTACGAAAGCAACTCAACATGCCAATAGGTAGCAGCACTTAAAAGTGATAAGAGACTTGTAATTTTAGATTAACTGAGAAACCACATATGGATTTTTAGGGGCAGTAGGATCTAAGTGCTCCTCTCCCTCCCCCATTTTTAAAAATTAAACATTGAGCCACCAATCTCCAGGGATGGGATCCACCCCATGAGGGCGGGGAGATTGCCGAAGCAGTGAGGTATGCAGCAGAGAAGGGGGTGCTGTGGTGGACTTCCCTAGTGGGGAATCCCCTTACTGGTTAGGACTTGGAAGACCGTAAGGAACAGAAATATGAAGAAGGAACCAGAAAAGGAGGAAGCTCCCTGGTCCTGATAGAGCCTTTGTAACAGTGGCTATCCCTTAATGAGAAGTGTTAGTCGAAGCTTTCTCCCTTTCTTGCTGAGCCAGGCCTGGCCAGAAGTGGAGTCCTCGGGGTTCTAGAAGCAAGAGATCTGCTATTTAAGGGCAGGAAGATTGCAGTCCCTGAGAAGCACACAAGGACACCACCAGCACAATAAGCCTTCCCACATGTCAGAGCCCAACTGATACAGCCGATGAGTAAACCAATACGGATGGAAACGGGGTGCCATAGAAAGTAACCTCACAGGGTGATCTGATCATAAATTCCCACCTGGGCAGGTCACGGTGGGTAGCCATGCCCAGGCACATAACTTTTTAATAAAAAGTTTTATCTTTGTGTCAAATAAACTGTGTGCATTGTTTTTGTGTACTTATGTTAATGCACCTTTGAAATAAGAGTAAACTACCCTCAAGAAAGCACGTAATCTTGTTAACTATCCCGTAATTTAACCCCCAGCCTTGCTTTCTCACATCTCTGAGTACCTTTTCTTCTTAATGTTAAGTTCATAAAAGAAATGGCAAACGATGATTCGCCAGAGCATTTGAGGCCCTGCTCCCCAGAAATTATTGTCAGTTTTGGTTCAAATTAACTCTTATGAAAATTCTCCACAGGTTGGACATTTCTTACACCGACACCAAGCAGTAAAGGGGCGTCTTCCAAGTCGCTTCTTACAGGTGACTGGCTGAGTATTCACAGCGTGTGTGTGGGGATGCTGAGGTTGCAGAAAAGTATGAAGTTTTTAAATTTACAACACAAAGTGGCCACAGGCCAAGGAATGTGGGCAGCCTCTGGGACCTGTGGAAGGTAAGAAGACAGGTGCTCTCCTCTAGCCTCCAGAAGGAATGCAACCCTGCCAAAACATTAGACCGGAGACCTATTGTAGATTTCTCACCTCCAAACCTGTAATACAATAAATTTGAGCTGTTTCAATTCATTCAATCTGTGGTCATTTGTTATAGCAGCAATTGGAAGTTCACACAATCTCTGAGGAGAAGGGATATAAAGCTACAACTTCAATTTTAAAGAAGAGATTAATGAGGAGATGTGGAAAGGGTGGCTTTGGAAGACACATGAGGTCTTATCTGTGCCTGTTTATGAAAAGACGTGTGGGTGGGGGAATGGAGAATATATCCATAGGCCACATTATTCCAGACTCCCATGTGGCTTATTGGGACCTGGTATGTATGAGAGCATTGTCTGAAGTCTAAAGATGCCAACAGGAAGTGATGTAACCCACGACCCTCTTCACCTGATATATCAGCCAGGCCACTTTCCTCTCCAGAGTTTCCTCTGTGTGCTACCAAAGCTGGGCCTGCAGGGAATACCCCTCAGGCTCTGGAGATATGCCAAGGTTGAAGTCTTCATTCATCACCTCTTGGGGAAGCTTTGGACAATTCTCAGAACCCCAAAATGCCTCAGCTTTGTCATCTATAAGATGGGCACAATATGTACTATACCTTCTCGTGTTACCATGAAAGGTAAATGAGTTCATCTATTTCAGTGCTTAGCATAAGTTAAAGCATATAGTTAGAACCAATAAACTATTATTGCTATTTTATCTTCACCATATAGTTATTACGTTCCTGACATTTATCTGGAAGGGGAAATTTTGGAGGAATAACATAAGCAATCAGTCAAAAGGCATTGACTTAGGTACACACAATTTTAGAACAGGGAGAACGTTTGATACTACCTGATCCAAAGTCTTCATTTTCTGAAACAAGAAGGGAAATTACTTGTTTTGTGTTGATGCCCTCAGTGAGTTAGCAGCAACACCTGGCCAGAATCAAAAACAGAATTTAGAGCTGGATCGATGCACTTTCTACAGCACTGTGACCCCTCTATAGGCCTTCTTTCAGAATCCAAGTAGAGAATTTATTTGAAAACTGCTAAGGAAAGTCAGGAGAATAAACCAGATTTATAGTATGTACATTCTGCTGGGATATTCTTGCTTATTTTTCTCTCCTATAACCCATTTTTAAAAAATTTCTAGTTTTCTCCATGCAGTGGAAAAAAGGAGGAATTACTTATTATCAAGTGTTTCACATTGTGAAGAGACACTAAAGTGTTAACATTTGAATCCCAGTGGAGAAACAGAAAGACCGTCTAAGGTATTTATCATTCACGTTGTTACACTGGCAACACACCAAGTTGTAACAAGTCTATAAATGTCATGAACAGAGATTTCTTTATTGCCCATTGGCCTCAGTAGGTCCTTGAACTCTTCATATAAGAAAGGCTTTTGAGAAACACCTCAAACACCAGGACACACACAAGAAAATTACACCAAAAAAAAAAATTATTGGTGGGAAGATCTAGTCCCCATTCCCACCACTTACCAAGAGTGTTCTAAATGAAATGTGCAAGTATTTACTTAATGGGGACTAAAAGATACATCAGAATTGCCTCTTAAAATGTTAGAGACTTCCTTTTGCCTCCAAGGAAATGAAATTGTATTTCACGGCCACCTAGAAGCAGAGGATGGGAGAAAAGGAGTGTGTGTGTGGCGCTGGCCTTCCTGACTCTGGATTCCGAAGATATGTCTGAAATTTCATCATTTCCAGGGTGCAGTGGTTCTTTGCTTCCCAAGCCATTGCTAAGATGTGCTTGTACACACTGCCCTGTGGGTCTGTTCCTGTCTCCCCAGCACCTACTGATTCAGTCTTGTGAAACCCAGTACGTAATGCTCAATCCTACTGTGCATTTTTACACTTAGTGAGAGCGTGGAACATAAGAAGGCCCTGTACCGCACAACACGAGCTGGGCCAGGGACCTAAAGTCTGGCTTCCAGCCTGGCTTCCATATCGCACTTGGGTGCCGGCAGATCTCTGCACTGAATACTACCCAGCAATAATGAGGAAGAGGGCAATACCTCAGCCCAGAGAGTTCCCCCAAGAGGGAGACACCTACTAGAGGCCCCTGGGGTGTTTGAAACAGGTTGCATGAGAAATGGACAATGACAGTAGGTGAAGAATGACAAAAAGTGTCAAACAAGACAATCAGGGCAGAGTATTACCTGTATTGTTAAACTGCTGCTCTCCTTAAAGTCAAGTTCTAGAAGTCTGAAGTGAGTCAGAGTTATCAATTGGGTGCTATGGCTTAAGGAGGCTCGTAGGAATGAAGTCAACTAACTCATGGTTGCAATAATTTTCTGAAATATCAGGGCCACATTTTCATTTGTCACAGGTGAGCGAAATCATAAGAACATTCATTTGCTGCAGTGACAAACCCCCTCCGTGGACCCCCAGCCAAGTCCATCTGAGCACAGGTTCAATATTAGAGCAGTGACCAGCTTTCCATGAATGTGAGCCTGGCTCATGGATAGCTGATGAGAATGCTAACAAATCACGCATTTATCTCTCAGTCATTTGCGGGCAGATCATACAATAGCACATAAAAGACATTCAATTAAACATATTTAAAATACAACAAAGAAGGCAAAGTCCTACATATAACAGAATATGCACAAGACCCCTTGGGGAGATAGAATACATCAATAAATGCCCATGTTTTTTTTCTTTTTAATTACTAAATAAGACAGCAAGCAAACATAAGAGAGGAAAAAGGTGAAATGAATCTCATAATATTTGGATTTTTAATTTAGTAGGGTTTTCAGCTCAACTCCTTTGAATTAGAGAGATGTATAGTACCGTGATGTGTCACTGAGTAGGCTCCACACAGGAAGCCAGCTTAATTACAAAGGGGGCTTATTTATTATTATTTAATATTTATTAATATTTTGGGAGCAACCAGGGAGTAAGGTGGCCAATGAACATTGCTATTTCTTGCTCCCAGAAAAGGATTAAATAATTGAAATGTCTCTTGTAGTCAGCAGGTTAAATTTACTACAAAGAAATTTCAGGGATGGTTACTTACAGCCAGGAAATGAGGGACCAGGCCAGTGCTTAGAATCTATCAGAACCTTGAATAGTCCCAGCAATCAAGGAAATTATTGAGTGATTTATTCGGAAACCAGAAATGTCATTTTTACCTCTATCACCGATAAGAAAGGTGTCTATTTGAGATAGGGTAGCACGTGCTGCCTGGTATAAATTATCAACAAGGAATGAATCTATGTTTCCCCTTTGACCTTGTTCTTTGGTCGTAACTGGACAAAGGAATTACTCCAGACATTTCTAAATGCTTGTGGCCTTGTTTTAAACCCCAAGGGTATTTAAAGTCTCATGATTACAAAGCTGAATTTCAAGAGGAAAAAAGAAATTCCAGAAATAGTCCCATAGCACCTCCTTGTTTAACTTGACCAGCAGGCAAATCGGTGAATGTCTGCAGAACCAAAGCTCCTTTCCAGAGCAACACAGCAGCTGCCGACTCACACGAGTGGCCCCATGGAGAGATCAACCACACACACACAAAAAAATGCCTCTGACCGGAACCACAGAAGGACACTCTCCATGGGCTGCAGGGACCATTTCTAACTCTGCAGAAGGGGCGACCGGGCCTCCAGGCCCAAGAAGAACAGGGATTAGATGCTCAGGGTGGGGTCTTGGCCATGGAAAAGCCCACCCCTGACCTGACCAGCCAGGGGGGTCTGCACTGTGCCACTTGCTGGGCCACCGAAGACCCAGAAACGTGCGGTGATAAGCACTACGCACTACGACCAGAAAGAAAGGTTACGAATGCATCAGAAAGTCAAATCATCTGAGTGGGTGCTAATTTATGGACATGTTTTCAGGGGACAAAACTCAATGTGGATTTGGAAATAAAGGATGAGAAAATAAAATCACTAGATTACCCAGGTATAACATCCTTAGGAGGCTTCTTTTCTTGCTACTTCTGCACCATCTGAAGGGGCTCATGTTTACAAATAGGGAGTTGCTAACCCACTCTAACTACACATAGTTTAATCAACAGGAATAGGGGCTTGAAGCAGGTCACCCCATCATCTCCTGACAGACAGGGGAGCTGCCACAGCAGGGCAGGCAGTGGGGCTCATTCCTCTTTTCACAAAAATCCCCTTTGTGTTGGGGGAAGGGGGGCGCCTTGTGTCATTTCAGGGGGAAGAATGTGCTAGGGTCCTGACACAGCTTTAAGGACCCAGACTCCCTCATTCCTCAAGCATGCTAATGAAAGGACACTTTCAGGCAAAACAAGACCACTCTAGAGACCACAGCCTCAGGGAACAAACCTAAGTTTAACCCTGAATTCACACTGTAAACACAGGGAGTGTCCACAGCACCCTGGCAAGGCTATTAGAGAACACAGGCGTCACTGTTTGTGGGTGGCGGAGAATCAAGGCACTGCAGTCTTGTTATTTCACTGTAGGTAAGTTTCCAAGATTTCCAAGCTGAACAAAGGATGCAGGGCCGGAGGGGTGCAGAACATGGCACCGGGGTCTCACCACATGGTGTCCAGACTCTCGATAATGTCACAGCCTTGGTTGTTCACTCAGCCCGTCTGGATATCGTCCCCCACAAAACAACACACAGGGTTTGGGCTAGCAGGTCTCTAACCTTCTGTGGCCCTTAGGTGAGACCACAAGTGGTCATAAAGCATCACCAGAGTATTGTTGATTTCCATGCACATGTTTAAAGTCTGATAAATGCCAGACAGCTGGGATGACAAAGATGATTTGGTGTCACACTTGTCCTCAAGCAGCCCCCACCATAATGAAGAAACAGAGGCACAATTGCCCTGGAATATGTTAATGAGGCTGTTAAAAGAATAAGGGTTTAAATTTTATTAGAAAAGACAATGACCTGTGACCTGAAATTCCACCATCTGATGTCACTGGTTCTACGGTGGTCAGAGAGTCCACACCCACAATGCACTGGTGATAACAGGAGGAGTAGGACCCAGCATCTCTCACTATAGTTCCCGGAGGGTCAACGAAATATCTGTCAGATGAGTGTCTAGACTACAGTCCTACAGCCTTCCCTGTCACACTCTGACAGGTTATTAAATCCTGAGACAATTAGAGCATTCAAACCAGAAATTTAAATGTCTATTACAAAATTATTGACTATATTTCTTAAGCTGTACTTTACATTCCATGACTATTTTGTAACCACCAATCTGCGTTTCTCAATCCCTTTAACTTCTTCAGCCGGCCCCCTCATCCCCCTCCTCTCTGGCAGCCATCGGCTTGTTGTATGTATCTATGAATCTGTTTGTTTTGTTTGCTCATTTATATTATTCTTTAGATTTCACATATAGTGAAATCATGTGGTGTTTGTTTTTCTCTGACTGATTTATTTCACTCAACAAAATACCCTCTAGGTCCATCCCTACTGTCACAAATAATAATATTTCTTCTTTATGGTCAAGTAATATTTCATTGTATATATGTACCACCACTTTTTTATCTACTCGTCTATTGATGGGCACTTGGGTGGTTTTCATTTCTTGTGTTGTAAATAATACTGACATGAACACTGAGGTTCATATATACTTTTGAATTCATGTTTTGGGTTTCTGTGGATATATTCCCAGAAATGGAATGTCTGAGTCAAAAGGTAGTTTCATTTTTAATTTTTTGAAGAAGCTCCATATTGTTTCCCATAGTGGTGCACTGGTCTGTACTCCACCAATGGTGCCAGGTGGGTGCTGGACATATAAACGGGGTCACTTTGTAAAGTATATGATTGTCTAACCACTGTGTTATATACCTGAAACTAATACAAAATAATAGTGAATGTAAACTGCAACTGAAAAACATTTAGAGAAATTTAAATGTTTTAATTATTCCTTTAAACCTGAGATGTTAAAAAAAAAAGCATGACAAGCCCTCCATGTGACACGTAGCATCCCGTAGCCACTGTCATGTGCAGTAGTGCATGGGGTCATCTTGTAACTGTGTGAGGTGCACAGATGAGAAGAACTGAGTTTCTGGGAGTTTAATCTTCTCAAGTTTTCCCATCTGGTAAATGGTATCCATGTCTTTTTTAATGGAAAATATTGTCTTATTTGTTGAAACAAAAGACACCAGTTGCAACATGGCCTTTAATGGTTTTAGACAGGGACACAGTATTTCAGAGTATGTATCATAAATCCCACCGATATGAGTCACAGCAGGAAAGCTTCTTGTGATAAACCTGAGCCAACTCACGGCAGCAACTTCGGCATTTAATTCACAGCTTCCTTATCATCGTAGCTTTTCCTTGTGCTGCCTCTGCTTCACCTCCGGGTTTTCAATTCTTCTAGGCTGGAATTTTTTGCCACTTGTTCTGCTGTAGCAGCTGCCAGCTCTCTGTACAGAAGGAGAGCTGCATGACTGTCATTCTGCTCCATGGGCAAAGGTCTAGAGTGAGACCCCACCTCACAGAGAAGAGCAGCACACTCAGTTGTTACCAGATCATCAGGGAGAGGACTCAAATGTCAAGGGCAATCATAAATGCTCTTACCAGGTCAGATTTGAGAACCGCAGACTGAACATAAACAGGAAGAAGCACTGGGGACGTGCCTGGGACCACCCAGCTAGAGGAGGCAGCGCTGGGTCCTGAAGGCAGGGCCCCTACTTCCCAGATGAGAACCCTCTGAGCTCCCTGGGGCTCTTGCTTGGCTTTCCCCTCAATCGGTTGGAATGACAATATTTATCCAAGAGTGGACTCGTGTGGCTCTTCGCGGTCCTTGGGGGAAAGCCGTCCTCTGTGTAGTATGGCCTATTTCTTCCAAGGATGGGATCTCTTGAACCTTAAAGCTGAAGGTTGATTTGAGACCAGACTGCACTGACCATTTAATTCCCAAGTGTCCCAACAATTATACACGTCAAGTTCCGAATGGGAGCAGCTGTGCACATGGAGCCGATGCACGTGCCCTCTAACCGTGTTGCCCTTGTAGGAATGAAGGATGCTCAGTGTGGTTATATGGTGATAGGGAAGTCACTAGTGGGGTCTCAGCTCTCTCTACCTTCAACAGTGTCTCACAGGGCAGGTCCCACAGAGGCTGGGCTGACACCCAGCAGAGCAAGCGAAGTGTGTGAGTACAGGTACGTGTGTGAGAGTGAAAGTGTGTAGGCACGCCTGTGAGAGTTTGTGGGTTTCTGCCATATGTTTGAAAGTATGTTTGTGAGTGTGTGGGGGTGTATGTGAGTGCTTGTGTATGAGAGTGTGAAAAAGTGATTGTGAGTGTTTGTGAGTGTGCATGAGTGTGAAACATTGTAAGCAGGTGGTTGTGAGTGTACATGAGTGTATGAGTGTGAAAGTGTGTTTGTATTTTGTGTGTGTGTGAATGTGTGTGTATGAATGAAAAGTGTGAGAGTATAATTAGACTGGAAGGGTGGGTGTGTGTATGAGAATGTGAGTGTTTTTGCGTGTCTGTGGGTGTATGTGGATCTGAGTGTATAGCAGGGGTGTGAATTTATGTATTCTGGGGTTGGGAGGATGTGGTAAGAAGGGAAATGGAGAGTCTGTTAGTCACTTTCCCAGGAAAATGTGGGCACCACCTGTCCCCTAACCCATTCATGCATGTCTTGCTGAAACTTCAGTCACAGAAGGCTGGAAAAATGATGTGGTGATCCTTCCAAATAAAAAACAAGATCCCCGGGAATGACAGCGTCCCTACTCTTTACTCTTATCCTTGCCCTTCGGTGCCTGTATCTCGGCAGGAGCTCTCGATCCCCTACATGGGGGTCCCCTTACTGATGGAGAAACCGATGGACAGATGTCAGCCAGAGAGCGCTGCGCAGCCCAGCTCTCGCCTCACTCCTTCCAGCTTGTCGGTGAGCCCCTTCTTACTTCAGAACCATATGATGCCGATCACTTCAGGGCAATGACTATCAAAAAGAAACCAAGGATTCATCATCAGGCTTTCACCTTGAAATGTTCGAGTTTAAAAATATTCACATCCCATGGAGATACACTTAATAACTATTTTGAAAAAAAGTTGGTTTATTCTATGGGCATCAAAGCTCACACTAGAATACTTTTTTACTGCAGACTTTTGAGACAAAGACCAAGGGCCATCAGTAGTACTATCAATGTATTTCTGTGACAAGGATAATGGAGACCTTTGCACTTGACCTTTGTTTTTGGTCCATTCTGCAACTCTACACATGGACCCCTGATGCCATAGTGTTGGGAGATGTCCTACAAGGAAAAGAGACAGAACTGAACCAGAGGTCTCATTACTGCCAAAGATTGTAGCCTCTACCCGCCCCCCATATTATGTGGTATTGGCTGTTTTTTCTTTTCTGAAAAATGCATAAGTTCTTTTGAATTGGTGTGGGGTGGGATGGACAGAGGAGGGCAAAGGTGGGGGGAGGGGAATTGGGACACCTGTAAAAGAATAGCAATTAAAAAAACATGATAAAATGCAAATGATGTCTGTCTCTTATTGACTCCTATCAGTACATATATCATATATATTGATATAGCTAAGCTTACTAGAAGAACACTTCTCCTAATTTGTTTCTTTATAGATTTTCATTTTCTGTGATCTCCGTGGTTTTAAGATTAAACTTGGAGCCAAAGGGAATATCCCTGGTGATGCGGTGAAAGGTATTCTACTGTCATTTCTAACAGTTCAGGAAGCCAAGATATATTTCCACTTCCCAGAAGAACGGCACCTGCAGCAGGACTCCTGTCCTGGGTTTTCCCTACTGATGTAAAATAGGGACGTGGGAGGATTTTGAAAACTTCTTAGTTGGAGAATGTGGAGTGCAGTTCCAGGTATGAATGACTCCTCTGGAAAATTATCTGGGTCTTAATCATTCTGCAGGAGCACCACCGACAGGTGCCGTGCCGGTTTCTCCCAGCCTCGGAAAGGCAACCCGACCTGTTCAACAGGCATGCGCAACAAGGGACTGTGGAAGCAAAAGGAAGGTGAAAGCAAGATTCCACATTTAGTATTAGAAACACTCTTATCCCTACCGAGAGTATTTTTCTTATCAGGTTGATACAGTCAGATGATGAAACTTTCTGCATTGTTTTATGCTTTGTATCCAGTGAGGAAACAAATGTCCTTTAATGAAACTGAGAATGAGTGTTTCGGTTTAAGTTGCTTTGATTCCTTATTCACTGAAAAGAAACGAGGTTGTTGTTTCTGAAAGGATGCTGAAACCGATCAACCACTGTTATGTTCAGATTAAGGGGGAAAAAGTCAGACTTTCAAAATGGTATGTTTGAGATTCATGAAATTTAGAGGAAGTCAAGGTTTTTTTTAGTGAAAATTCAGGTCAAATTTTAAAATATGTATTCTGACATAGGTGAAAAGATTTTATTTTAGGTATGTGTGGAAAATATATGTACAACATTTTGATACCCTACCAATGGAGGTAGAAAAATAAAGACAAGAGGAAAGATCACATTCAGATTTATCAACTTAGACATTGAGAGAGGAGACACACCTGTCAATCCACGAATTATCTATTTAAGCCCTATCTGAACAGAGGTAGGTTTTTTTAGGTAGAACTAAAAATCAGAATATTTTTCGGATTGCTCTAAATGTACCACAACTGTTTATGTTTGTATTTGCTGTTTCCATACTATTTGAAGAACCTGATATTGGTTCTCCATATTTTGAAACTAGTAGCTGAACTGAAGCTTGTGGGAGCACCCTGCATCCTTGCCTACGCTCAGAAAAACCTCTACCACTGAGGCAAATATACTGCTCCCAACATTAATTGCGGCTGTGTGTTTTAGTCAAGAGCGTGCAATTGCTTAATGGATGTTTGCTGAGTGGGAGGTGACCCACGCTGCTTAAAGAGTCCAATTGCTTGGGTAGAAATAAAGAATAAAATGAATATAGATACTGTATTTGTTTCGCCATCACCACCATCATAAATTACTACAAATTTACAGGCTTAAAACAACAAATTTACTATCTCGCATTTCTGTAGATCAGGAATTTAAGCGGCCTGGCTGATTCCTCGGTCCTCAGTCTCAGAAGTCTGGAATCAGGCTGTGGTCCTTGCTAGAGTCTGTGGGACAGGCTCCATTTATAAATATATGTCGAACCCAGGCTGCTTGCTGGCAGAATTCTCAAGTCTTATACAGCTCTTCGAAATCTTATTTCTTTTTCCTGGTTTCTTTCCTATCTTTCCTAGAGTCCCAGATGTTGATATTGTGCAGATGTGGCCAGCATTAGCTAGGAACTGCTAAAAATCAAGAGAGATTCTTCCAGGAATGAAAGCCAATTCAGGGACTTTGCATCAAGGCAAAATCTGCAAATTCATCAAATAGTCACTTCCTAGAATCCTGGGTTTCAACTGTCCTTACCTACAGGCTGGGTCAGTTTCTCCAGTGTGCCCTCTCTCAGACCTTTTTGTATTTCCTGATCTACACTCTGCTGTTCTTTTTTGACCTGGTGGATTTTTACTAGTTTTTCATCTACTTTGGTATCATCAGTCTTCAGATTAGACAGGACCTTCTTAGGGAAAGCCTTCCTTGACCTCCCAAGTTTGGAATGAGCACTTATATTCAAGCCATAATCTCATAGTTTATATTATGTTGTAACTTAATTTTAACTGCTCCTTCCACTAGACTAGATACTCCTTAAGAACACAGAGCAAATTATTTCATGAGTATTTTTACTGCCAGGCCCAAGAACAGGCACATGTTTGTTTAAAACAAACATTTCTTAATTTTACTCAGGAATGAAGGAAGGGAGGAATGAATGAATGAATGAATGAATGAATGAATGAAATGAAAGTATGTAATTACTTCAGTGACATTACTCTGTTCCCATTAAATATTCCTGTTGTTTCAATAACTTCCTCTCCTATTTCACAAATCGGCTATTACAATCTTCTGCATTCCACAACCCCTAGTTTAATTAGTGAAACACTTCTTTATCTGAAGTGGCCAGGATTAGACTCAAGGTCAAGTTCACTGTTGGAACATAATGTTGTAATCAATAGAGCTCTCAGAGTAAGGACTAAAACTTGTGAAATCTGCTTGATGAGTTCCTTTAAGAACCTCTTCTCTGAGGCCATGTTCCTCTTTGATTTCTCTTCTTTTATATGCTGCTCTTGTATGCCCTTCTTCTGTATGCCATATGCTTCTGCTTCTGACCTGGCCAACCCCAACCATTCTTTTGCCTTGTGTGTCTTCAGTTCCCAGCTAATGCGGTCTACATTGACACAGAATAAGCACCTGAGACTCTAGAAGGGACAGGAAAGAATCCAGAAAAAAAAGAAAAAGAAAAAATCAACACTTTGACCAGCTGTGTAAGATTTGAGAAAGGAGGCATCTCATTCCCACGAGAATTTTTCCTCATTTTTCTCCCCACAGAAGTAAAAAAACGAAACAAAACTATAAAGAACCAAAAGGAAGGGCATGCCTCGGGACTTGAAAACGGTAAAGACAAGTAGTTTCCATTCAGAGTGTTTTGGCTATCATGTGCAGTTGTTCAGGACCAAGTTTGTGTAACTAACGTCTAGTCTAGACTGGTCTATCAGCTACAAAGCTTCCATGTTGGATGTTTGGATTATGAAGAACGCAATAAATTCAATATTTACTTAATCTTTCCTGCTATCATCCTCCAGAAACTTGAAGAAGCACGAAGCAGTCAGCTACTAGGGGTTTTAAAGACCTTGCATCCCAACGATTTTTCCCTATTGTTCCACATAGACAATGAGAATATTGTCACCTCCTAATGAAGGCCAATCCCTCTCCTAGTGCCTATGACTTTATCTCACCTTGCAGCACTAATTATGACTTCTACCTCTCATGTCTCCTTCCTCTCTGGTTGTTTCTTCTCTGAGCACAGAGCAAGTGCAATCTGTTATCTTAACGTAAAAACAAAAACTAACGAACACAAAAAAACTGTTCTAAATCTTCTCTTCATTTCTCGTTATCATTCAGTTGACTCATCTCTACTCTTCCCTTTAGTTCCAAACTCTTACATAGAGTAACCTAGTGCTGCTGAATCTAACTCCTTACATCCTCTTCATTGGCCATGTTGCAATTTTTCTGGAAATGCATTTGATAAAGTCAAAAGTTGCTTATAATTTGCCATATCCAATGAAATTACTTTTTTCATTCAAGAAACATTTTCTAAGTAGGTTCTTAAAATACATTTCAGGGGATTCTCTTTGGTCTTTGACAATCATCACTCTTCCTCTGACATCTTTTACTAACAGACAGCACTTCACAGTTCACCTCTCAGTCTTTTACACCTGCCCCTCCTTCTCCACTCACTTCCATTATCTGTTGTCAGTCTGAAGTCTGGTATGAGACCTATTTCTTCTCAGTCTCCAGGTCACTTACAGACAATCCTTTCTGATCCCATGTCTTTGGTTACCACTGATAACTTATAAATATCTTGCAAAACCTTTACAATTTTCTGACATTTAGATCCACATTTTCAGACTGTGTATAGAATGGTTTTATGAAAATATCCCAAGGCAACTGAAATTTAAGGTTCTGTGACCTGGTTTTATTATCTATATCTGAATACGCTGTACTTCTTCTATATCCCTTATGGAACCAAGATAATTTTCTTAATAATGATTTATTAATTATTTAAAACCATGACTATTTTCAATAGAGAAGATCCTATTAATAGTGGAGTTATTATTGATCTGCAAGACAATTTGAGATGGATGTGGAGCTTAGTTTATCAATGAAAGTTGGGGTGAGTGACATGCTTTACACAAACAAGAACTGTGGGTGGCCGGGTACTGTCCAGTAGAAGGAGAGGGAGAAGTTAATGCAGAAATCGGGAAGAAGAGAAAAGAGCAGAAAAATAATGAACAGGTGTGTCAATCTGTAAAAAAATAAATGTTAGTGGGAGACTGTCACTGTCAGGGTAGCTGAAAGGAGACAGGTCATTGTAGGTTCCATCTCACGCAGTGTGTATGGTGAGCCCTCCCAGCTCTTCAGGACAGAGTCTGCTCTTTTAATTTAGCAGATGGACCATTTCTTCAGTCTGGAATGATATCGGGGCAGTGATATAAGGATCATCTTAAAAAGAGACAAAAGACAATCAGATTTGTAGAGACAGTTCATTGACAACAGAGGTGAGGAAATGCAGACTCTGCTGAAATCTGGAGGGATCTGTCTTCAGACTTCCACAGCTGTTGGAAAGAGAGTTGGAATTAATTTTTTTCTGAATAGTAAGAGACCAAGAAAACTCCTTTGTCAGTGGATCCCCTCATCTGAGTCAATAAACTGATCACAGTCAGCCATCTGAGTCGCATTAAAATCAGAGATAGTCACCTTTGACTTCTCTCTCTCCCTTGCCCTGGACTGCTTCTGGACAGGCTGGTCCTCATCCCTTCATCACCCTCTCCCCACCCTACTCCCCTTCACAGGGTTCTTCCTTGAAAACTGCATTTCCCAGTCTCCTTTGACAGCTTTGTCTGGCAGAATCTTACCAACAAAAGGCTCCAGCAAGAAATGGGAGCATGAGGGGAAGGAAGAAACCGAGGTATTCTTCCCCTCCCTCTGTCTTTGGAGTCTTTGGCAGTAGCTGATCCTCCCCTGTGTATTCAGACAGAATTCAGTGCTTGGCCCTGCCATTGGGTCAGCCCAACCCTGAGCTTAAGTAACTGCCTTCGGCCTGTGAGCCTCTAGCCTGGGTGTAGTAGCATCCTGTGTGGTCCATCTCTGAGTGACCTCACCAACTCGTTTGGATCCTCAACATTTCCATCAAATACATGAGTGATGTTGTTTAAATTATCGCTGTTTTAAACATTCAGAACGATTTCCTTTTTCTTGTTTACACCCTCACTGACAAATTACGAATGGCCAAATTCCCCAACAAGCCCTAATGGGAAATATATTTCCATTTGGATATTACATTTCAACTAACATCATTCCTTGAAGTTAATATCAGAATGCTATCTAAAGTATTAAATACAGAATCTATTTTGAAAGTGTCAAGGGTAAAATAACTATGGGATATAAAATGGTTCATTAGCCCTTTGAATAAGGCAGAGAAAGGCAATAACGCTATTCACTCATTTATTCATTTTGGCATATGCACCCATTTGTTTAACAAGCATCTCTTAGCACCTTCCATGCATCAGAAGTTCTCTTTTGTTTCTACAGAGGAGGGGTAAGAGGTATGTGGACAGAATAGATGACAGTAAAAACAACAACGACAACACTGATTTCTGCCTCTGTGGAGCTCAAATTCACTTGCAGGAAAGAATAAACCAATAATCACTATGACTCCAGCCGTGTTCTGCACCCCGTACGGACCAGGGCCAGCTGGGGAAGGAAGGATCCCATAGCCATTTCTCATTAAAAACACAGCAATGTGATTTTTCAGTATTTATTATCTCCCATGTGTTTATTTTTACTGCAATTTCATTGTATGCACCTTCTGTTTAACTTTCTTAAGCTTGTTTGATGCTCAGTACTGCCAGTCTTACATTCTCACAGCTGTTGGGGGACTGACATTCGTGTTTTTGCGTTAATTTGCTTTATCATACAGGAAATAAATGCGCACTCTGCCAAAAGTTCCAGAGCAGCCATATAGAAAAGCCTATTTTAAAACTGACTGTTATATGTTTCTTTTTTTCCTATGTGCAGAATATTCCTAGAGCAGAAACACATTTAAATTTGATATTCATACTTATCTGTGTAGCACAAACACAATGCTTCATTTAATTTAAAAGCCAACTGCAATGTAAGCTGTGACCCACGTCTTTTATGAAATGCTACAACATGATGCTAGCTTAAAAAGATCACAGATCGTGAGTGATTTCAGGTATATAACCTCAGCATCTGGGATATTGCTGGAGAGCCAGACAACCCTCCACGATCCTCAGCTCTGAGCATAATTGAAAAGAAAGGATATAATAATAGCTTTAGAAATCAGTTATGTGAGAGCCTGAACATACAACTGAACAATGGCCAGGTCATACATAAAAATAGCCCTACAACCTGCAGCAACCCACCCAGGAAATTAACTCATTATCTCCACAACCAGCCCCAAAGCCAGCCTACCGTCTCTAAGTCAGATTTGTAGGAAACCAGACAAATATTCCTAGTGAATGATCCCAGAAACCAACCAATAACCCCTGTAACAATTGGTCCAAAAAGACCAGGACTTGACTAATAACTGACAGCTTCCCTAATTTTTGTCCCCAGTGCCAATTTAGAACCAACCAAAGCAAGTTGAATGTGCTCCCCTAACCAAGCAAGTGGGATACCCCACTTCTAGTTAGGCAACAGCCCCCAACTTCCACAGGCCTACAGCCTCCCGTCAGGGCGGCCCTGAGCCTTCTCTGTTTTCCATTCTCCGCACCTCTGCCTGCTATGAGTCTCTGCCGAAATGCCAGTAATAGTGGCTGACTCCCTTGCTATAGGAAAATGAATTAACAGCCTGTACTTTTCTTTCGGTTGTTCTTTATTCCCACATGTGATTTCTCTGCCTTCTCTCTCCATTTGCATTTAGTTGCCTATTAGTTGCCTAGATGTAACATTTATTATTGCAGTAAACAATACACTCAGGTTTTTTTAACCAGATTAATTATCAGTTTCAATAGCTGCTTTTGAGAAAGTCTGTAAAACTGCTTGTCACAGCATTTTAACTCAAAACCTGAATACATCTAATAAACCCAATAGAAATCTTAAAAGAGATTCCCTACTAGGGTCTGGTTCATTTGGGCTAAGTGGGATTGTGGGTTCTCATGGGGTCAGAAGCCAAAGAGGTGAAATTAGAATGTACCTGGAGAAAAGCTCTAACATATAAAAGGGGATCATTAACAACTGCAATACCTTGGGAGAGGGCAGGCAAAACAACCGGATGGGTCTTGAATCCTCATTAAAGTGAAACAGTTACAACAGGAGACTGTCCACTCATAGTAGAGATTAAAGAAGAGTTTCACAGCTGACATCACAGACTTAAAGGGATCTGAGGTTGGGAGGGCAAGGTGGTCTATTTTATGATGCTCTAAAATATAGTACAAGAACTAGTATGTTGAACATAGATGGAGAATAAAATACCTTTAACTTTTAATGTATAATTAGATGATTTCTAAAGTTTTATATGCCTCTTAGATTTGTGATTGTATCCAGCTATAATTATTATAATAAGATAATGAAATAGCCAGATATTTGCCTTGCACACCTCCTGGCTAGCGCACTCCCACTGAACAAAACCAAGGTGGGGCACGTAGTTCACATATCTCTCATCAGTAGGAAGAGCTTGCCTTATAAGAAGAAATGAAGATACAATGTACAGATGATGTATTATAGAACAGCACACCTGAAACCTATGTATTTTTTATTAACCAATGCCACCCTAATAAATTCAATAAAAAAAGTAAAACATAAATAAATAAAATAAAATTTTTCTTCTGGCAAGGGAAATTGGCTAAATTCCAAGGCTGTCAATGGCCAATGGTAAGAATGAAATTGAAGGACTTCTGGTCAAGGTGGTGGTGTAGGTAAACATGGCTTGTCTTCTCACACAACCACATCAAAATGATAACTAAACTGTAGAGCAACCAGCATTCAGAGCCATCACAAATTGAGCTGAATGGAAGTCCTACAATTACAGAACTAAAGAAACCACATCCCCACTGGTAGGAAGGGTGGAGACGCGGAATGGACTGACCCCACACCCATATGAGGCAGAAAAGAATTGGAAGGGATGACTCAGGGTGAGGGGTCCCTGCCGCACACCAGAGCCAACAGCTCAGGGCTCCAGTGCCAAGAAGATAAGTCCCCATAACTTCTGGCTATGAAAACCAGTGGGGATTGAGGCTGTGGAAGACAGAAACTTCTGGAGTCCCAGGCAGTTCTTTTTAAAGGACCTGCACATGGACTTACTCAGACACACACAGACTCACTCTCTCCAAGCTCCAGCACCAGGACAACAGCTTGAGAGGTACCAGAATCATACAGGGAGAAACTGAAGTGCCTAGTATCAGGTCAAGAACTAGGGAGCAATACTCTCCCAAACAGAAGTGTTGGCACAGGCCATTGTTCATTTTCTGAGCCTTCCCCACACAGAGCCGTCAGGTTGGCACTATGTGTGAGTCCCCATCAATGTGGTTCACGCTGTTTGCTTCACCCAGGTGATTCCCAGAGGCTTCAGGCCTCCCAACTTTCAGGCCCACCCAAGCTATTTTCAGTCATTTTTTCATACAAATGACTTATTTTGGTTCATGCTTTAGATTTTTCTGATTTCTCTCAAATGAGCAGCTCCTGGCCTCAGCAAGCCCTGTACCTCTCACTACGTGTCCCCAAGCCTGGCACTATTAGCAGCTGGTCTTGGCTTATACCTTGGCCTCACTTGGGTGACTACAAGCCCAGCACAAGTAGCAGCCATCTGCAGATTGCTTTGTAGTTTATGCCATGGGTCCTGGACAGAACTTAGGCAGTGGCTTACATTGGTCTGTACCTCCCAGGAGGCCCCGGAACCTGCATATACAAAGTACAACTACAGACCACATCAGAACACCACCATCCAACTATCTCTACAAGTGACACACTCAAGGGGTAGGCTCAGTGGACACCAGAGCTCTGCTGGAGTAAGTTCTGTTCTTTGGAGTAGGCTTCTTGCTCAACTGGTCCTCCAGAGTGGTTGGAGGCTGGTGATCAGTGGTCACCGCCTGTCCTTGCAGCTGACCTGTCTGGGTAAATCCATTCCATTGACCTGCTAACAGGAATCAAAACTCAACTACAAGGAGAGGGTGTACACAGCTCACAGGGAGGCATGCCTTGAGTACCCAGTTTAGGTGATAGGAGAGGCTGTGCCACTGAACCCTACAGGATACCTGCTATATTAGATCACTCTACCATGCTAGGGAGTCCTAACAGTTCTACCTAGTAAATAGAAACAAACACAGGGAGGCTGCCAAAATGAGGAGACAAAGAAAAATGGCCCAAATGAAAGAGCAGAGCAAAACTCTAGAAATAGAACTAAACAAAATGGAGACAAGCAACCTACCGAATGCAGAGTTCAAAGCACCTGTTATAAGGATGCTCAGTGAACTAAGGGAAAGAGCAGATTATAAATTAAAGGGTTATTTTCTATATTTCTTTTAATATAAAATGGTCACCAACTGCCATAAAACTTCTGATTATACACCTAGAGCAAACATTCCCTTTACTGTTCTTTTGGTCAAAGTAAGTTCTTATTGAGAGAAGTCACTTCCTGTGATTTACAAATGTCAGTAAATATTTTGCATCAAAGCCTTCCATGGCTTATAGAATGTTTTTTGCTTGAATGATTTCTGAGGATGAAATTCAAGCTGTAACAGATATTACAGTAAAATCTTAGCGAATTTTGAAGGGCTCCGAAGAGTTGAAAATGCTTAGCGAAACAGAATAAAAATATCATGACTTTCCATAGATAATGTTGTATAAAACATAAACAAATGAAACATACTAAACACCTGCAGTGACATTTAGTGTTTTTACAGTTCCATGTTCACCATATGAACATAATGTGAGGATTTGATTACCCAATGGCTATACATCACTAACAACACACAGTGGCAAACAGTAAGAAATGGTACAAGGTGCTAAGTCTGATCATAGTCTCTATTCTACTTTCTTGCTACGTGATTTTAGGTAAGCCATTGAACTGGGGCTGATCATTTTTTTGTTTTGTTTTTCCTGTAAAATACTGATAACAAAGTACCCACATCAGAAGATTGTTAACTGTTGTCATTTTTATCACATCTTTTACCTCTAAATATGTCTAAAGACCTACTTCATGGTGTTATTTGTTCTTTTAAAAGTCAATGTTTTCCACTGAATACAAGAAGAAAGAACACACTGTCTTATATTTACTCCGACATTTACCATTTACAGTGCTCATCATCCTTACCCGTGGATCCAAGTGCCCTCCTGTCCTCCAGGCCGAAGAACAGCCACTGTCCTTCACTTTCTGAGGTGCAGGAGACTGGAGCAAATCATCTAGGCTTCTGTTAATATGAAGATGGCTTGATTTCTTTCTCAATTTCGGAGGATATTTTTGACTGATAATTTTTTACTTTTTAACTTCTAGCACCTGAAAGTGTATTCCTATTATCTTCTGTGAAACTAGAAGAAGATAATAGTTATTCCAATCTTTGCATGCCTGGATACGATGTCTCCTTTTTTTCTCTGGTTGCTTTCAAGGTCTTTTTTTCCTTTTCTTTAACTTTGGTTTAGAGCATTTTGCCTAGGGTGTGCCTAGGTATGGTTCTTTTAAAAAATATATATATATATATTATTTATTTATTTTTAGAGAGAGGGGAAGGGAGGAGAAAAAGGGAGAGAAACATTAATGTTGTGAGATGCATCAATCAGTTACCTCTCGCATGCCCCCAGCTGGGGATCTGCCCCGCAACCCAGGCATGTTCCCTGACTGGGAATCGAACCAGTGACCTTTCAGTTCACAGGCTGGCACTCAATCCATGCAACCACACCAGCCAGGGCTGGTTATTTTACTATGTATTTTTTTTGAGTCTCACTAAGATTCTTGCATATGTAAGTAAATTTTTTCATCAGTTTTGAAAAGTTTTTGATAATATTTCTTTAAATATGTTTTTGGTTCCAATTTTATACTTTTCTTTTTCTGAGGGATAATTGCATATATGCTAAATAATTTTATATTATCTCTAATTCCCTGAAGGGCTGGCTATTCATTTCCTCTTTTGTTGTTGTTGTTCAACTACAGCTGTGCTACTTTTTCCCCCTGGTGCTCTCTCCTGCCCTGCCTACCCCCGCGATCAATCCCCATATGTCCTTTATACAAGTTCCTTGACTTGCCTCTTCCCCTTCTTTCCCATTTTCCATCTATTCTCTCTAGTCTTCAGATTGGATAATTTCTATATTTACATGTGTATTTTAATATTATATCTTATTATTCTAACATTTATATATTAAATATTATCATTTAAATATGTAAAATTGATAAATACTATATAAAATATGATGTTTTATATATTTATATAATTACTTATATTAAATATAAAAATACATATTTGTTTTAATATACTATATAAATTGATATATTATATATTACATATAAAATAATATAAATATTATTGTAGTCTGTTATATATTTAATAATTAACATTTTGATATATAAATATTTTTTACTTTATATTT